>JBBPBX010051890.1:0-24414 GCA_038048925.1 Garcialebias charrua
TTCTTGCTGTAACGCGCTTGATATTTGACTTAATTCAGATATAAGACATGGTGTGGATTATTGATCATAACTCTGAGTTTACTTGACCTTACAACGAGATTTAAAATCTGTAGTTTTGACACTAATTTAAATTGAGTCGCTGAGATGCTGAGTCTTTACTGCTGAAATCATTTCCACATACCGTATTTTCCGGTGTATAGGTCGCACCTTTTTATGGTTTTTTCAAGGCCTGCGACCTATACTCAGGTGCGACCTATATATGGCTTGTTATCACTTTCGGTGAAACAAATTTTTAAATCCAGCTCATTTCACAATTACGTTCATTTATTAAGGAAAAGTTCAGCTCAGACATATATTTGCTATAATTTTTATCAAACAAATAATTGTTTTTAAGTGTTAATCTTCTTAAAAGCCTTGCTGTGCGCTCCTGTGGCAGACATTTGCAGCAGAGCTAAACGTAGGTGCGACCTATACACCAGTGCGACCTATCTAGGGATTTTTCCAATCTATTGGTGATAATTGGGCAATGCGACCTATACACAGGTGCGACCTATACACCAGAAAATACTGTACCTGCGCTCTCTGATTCGCTCCAAAAGGAGGACACATCGTCAGTCAGAGGAGGTGCCGGACACTTGAGTTGGAAGAAAAATTGAGGCAGAGCGCCACTTGTTTCTAAAGTAAAAGTATATTTTGTTCTGGTGTGACAAACTTTGTCTTCCACATGATTTGACTGTGAAGCCGCACACACACATGCTTGCTTTTCAAGACCCACCTTCCTGTTAGTAATTGGTCAAAACAATGTGAGCTTCAATGTGATTGGATGTAATCGCTATCCATCAATCATTATAAGTTGAGGCGGACCGGCGGGCTGACGAGACCCAATCAGATCCCGCATTTGCGTGGTGCGTTCAAAGCATATAGGACATACTGGCACATTCAGTTTAATTTGTATGCGTGCAAAGATTTTATTGTGCGCTGAGAATGTCCGGGCAGGTCAGAACATCCTTAATAAGTACCCTGGGTAACACCAACTGGAACACAACCTCACCACCATCTGATCTAAATATTTTTTGGTAGAGAACTCCCATTCTCTCTATGAACCGGTCCCACTGACGAAGCAGAACCAATGTGGCGGAAGACAGCTGGGCCCGCTCCTCTCGACTGGGATATTCAAAGTCAAAGTCAAAGTCAACTTTATTGTCAGATCTGCAATATGTACTGTACAGGACATACACATGACCGAAATTGCGTTTCTCTCAGTCCCTCGGTGCAACAGTAAACATCTAAACATTGAAACACTGAAACATATAATAATAGACATAAGCATAAAATAGTAAAACTAACACTGTCCTGAGTTTTTTGCATAGTGGTATAAGAGTATGAAAATTTACACCAACTCTAAAACTAAAACTAAAGCATTAAACATTTAATGAACATAATACTGTCCTGAGTTTTTGCATACTAGTATAAAAAGAGTATAAAAAGTATAACTAAAATTAGGGCTGGACGATATGGCCAAAATTTTTATCACGATATAGTTCTTAATTTCGGTCGATAACGATATAATTCGATATCGATATAAACAACATAAAAGCCTAAAAAAAACTATAAACTATACAAATAAATTATTGTTCACCTTGTATTTGTATTTAGCCTCCAAAAAGATGGAAATCACCATCAAATAAACATAAACTTCTCAACCCAATAATTCTCAGTCAGGTCATCTGGACAGTTTATTTTTTATAGAAACGTTTCATCCTCCATCCAGTTTCTATAAAAAAGAAACTGTCCAGATGACCCGACTGAGAACTACTGGATTTGGTACCTGGATTATTGAGCATGAACTTTCTTGCCATAAAATTCTCAACTGTGTCAATATTAATAGTTTTAACTTTAAACAAGAACTTTAAAATTTACAGCATTGAAATTCATAGTTAATTAAATAAAACTTTTGGGTGTTGTTATTTATAAGAAGCTGACATCTCATGGAAATTACTTAAGAATAAAAATAACAAAATCAATTGCATTACTGTATAAAGTAAAATAGTTTTTGAATGACAAAGTTTTGAATATATTGTATAAGGTAATGATTGTTCCATATTTAATCTGTTGTATTGAAGTTTGGGGAAAAGCATGTAAAACTATTACAAACCCTGTTTTTATTTTATTAAAAAAAGAGCTATAAGAATTATTAGTAGGAAGTGCTATGGTCACCCAACAAATATTTCATCAGTTTAAATTATTAAAATTTTATGATTTGGTTGAACATAGTATTTTACAAGTCATGTATAAAACTAAAAAAAAATTACCCCCCAAATATTCAATTAAAATTTGTTTAAAGTTATTAAACCCTGAAGGGAATGTAAATGTTTGTAAAACCTCCATTTAGGACTAGTTTGAAGGAGCTGAGTTGTAAATCAGGAAACAGGATTGTGTTGACTTGATATCACCATAAACATTTCTAAAACTATTTATATGTTTTAAAAGATGATTAAATCAAAGTTGTTGGGAAGGTGTGTGCAGGTGAAGTGAAGGTTGTTGTTTGTTTGTAGTTATTTTGTATTTTTTAAACAAGGGGCAGATATTATAACACTATTTTCGTCTTTCTGCACATTTTCATTCAGTGTTTTTTTTTTTTTACTTCTGATGAATTTGTTTTATTTAAAAAAAAAACATGTAGCGCTGGGGCTGTTTATTTACGTCGTAGTGGAAACGTTGGCTGAAACTTTATTGTGCTTCATCTTCTGACTCTCATCATATTATATCAAGTGGAAACTCTTCAGATTAAACAAGTTAGATGTTCCCACCGCTAGTTAGAACGACTCCGTCACGTTTTGCAAGATAAAGAAAGAAACCGAGTAGGACTCGCTGCAGACGAGACCTGCAGTTTAACAAAACCGAACTACGTCCACACCGACGAATTAGTCTTTCCTCTCATCAGTGATGTCGTCTCTTTCTCTTCGCTTGTGAAACTTTGTTCAGTCACATTCTGACTGTCATGAGCACTCGTTTTGAAGAGAAAACAACGCGCTTTGGAGACTAGCTTAGCTTTTAGCCTGCTACCGCTAACGCCTGCTGCTGGAGTGAGCGCTGCGTAACAACGACGTCACCACGCACGTTTTGTGTCACAGCTTTTTCTGTCCGGGCGGGTTGTTGAAGCAGCCGCTCCAACCCGAACAGAAACAGAAAAACGTCAATGAAACGTTGTAAAATCCTATCGAAATATCGAAAATATGCTTAAACTTCATATCATCGTTATTGAATAAAAGTATATCGCGATATTTATCGTTATTGAATTATCGTCCAGCACTAACTAAAATAAACTAAAGGTTTCTAGCATTGACATTTGCAAAGTGGCAAAGCAGCGTATGAGTTAATGTACACAGTATATGTATGAGGTAGTAGTTGATGTTGTTATAGAGGCAAAAAGTGGCATATGCAGTAAGGCACATTGGGCATCCCTAAATAAGACCGGTCAGAGCACACTGTATATGTATCAGCAGTGGTGTAGATATTAGAGTAGTGTAAATGTAAACAGTAGTAATTAAATGTAAGCAGTAGTAATAAAAGTAAACAGTATTAATAAATGTAAACAGAGAATGTAAACAGTATTATGACTATAGGCAGTGATGTAATACAAACATTAGTGCAAGTATGAGAAGTAGTGCAAACTGTATGAGCACATGACCGAGAGTTTAGTGAATAACCCGTTTGATGACACAGAGTCCAGTGTTAAAATCTTTGTGTTGTGTGGTAATGTGTGAGAAAGTTTTAGTGTTAAGGCAGTTCAAATGGGAGGGGGGGCAGAGCAGGCAGAGTGTTTAGCATCCTGACTGCCTGATGAACAGAGCTGTCTCTCAGTCTGCTGGTTCGAGCCTGGAGACTCCTCAGTCTCCTCCCTGATGGCAGCAGTCTGAAGCAGCTGTGTAGTGGGTGTGTGGGATCACCTGCCATGCAGAGGGCTTTCCGAGTGAGGCGGTTGCTGTGTAAGTCCTGCAGTGAGGGAAAGGAGGTGCCCACGATCTTCTCAGCTGCTCTCACAATGCGCTGGAGGCTCTTGCGGCAGGATGCAGTACATGCACCAAACCACACAGTGATGCAGCTGGTCAGGACACTTTCTATGGCACCTCTGTAGAAGGTGCACATGATGGGGGTTGAAGCTCCAGCCCTTTTCAGCTTGCGGAGAAAGTAGAGACGCTGGTGAGCCTTCTTTGCCAGTGATGCAGTGTTCAGTGTTGTAGTGTTGTAGCCAGTGATGCAGTGTTGCATATTGGCCTTTCCTCCAAAATCCCAACACCTCCTGTAAGAGAGGATCGGCCTGCTGTAAAGCACACAGTTCGGCTGCATTGTGTTGTGGCAAAACTGCAACAACCACTTGGCGTGCTTCAACTGTTCTCAACCCCAAGGCTTCCTGCAATGCTTGAGGCATTGCTGTCCCAGGAAGCATGGCTTTCATATCTGGTGGATTGGGTAAGTGCTGACGAGAGAGTGCATCAGCATTTACATTACTCCGACCTGACCGATACTTTATCTCAAAATCGAAAGAGGTCAGCTGAGCGGCCCACCTCTGTTCAGTGGCGGCCAATTTAGCAGTGGACAAATGACTGAGGAGGTTGCTATCAGTATATACAATACATTTATTCCCCAACAAATACGCTCTAAATTTGTCAGCCATGGCCCACGGGCCAGGAACTTCAGTTTCATAGAACTATAGTTGGCCACATTTCTCTCTGTGGGTCTCAACCCCCGACTATAAGCAATCGGTCGCACCTTGCCTACCTGCCGTTGGGAGAGAACTGCTCCCAGGCCGCCATGGCTGGCATCTTTCGATTTTGAGATAAAGTACCAGTCAGGTCGGAGTAATGTAAATGCTGATGCACTCTCTCATCAGCACTTACCCAATCCTCCTTGAAGCGGCGCTTGGAGTGTGACGTCAGCACGCCCATCTGCCTTTTGCTGTGGCGTGATACGAGTGCCACGCCGGTCCAGATGATGGCTGACGACACCACCGTCCGTCTTTAAAACACTCGTGCAGAGATCCCAGACAGAGCCGCCATGGAAACCAAGCGGACCTCAGAAATAAAGCAGTCTCCGGAAACAGAGCAGCAAAGTTCCCGATGTGGGGGAGACCTAAGTTAATTAATCACTACTTTCTGTACAGCTGCAACGACTAGAGCTTACAATGAGAATTATTTCCTTACCTGCCGTGGCGTTTTATCTACAACACCTCCATTTAGAGTTTCTGTCCAATATCAGCTATAGTGCAGAGAAAGAGAACACCCACCGGCAAGGAATCAAAACCACCACACTCGGCGATTGGTTGCCTTTTGCGGCCAAAACCCACGGGCCACCAGCCACACAGCGGGAGCGCGAAGACGACATCCCTGACTTCTTCTTCTTCTTCTTCTCTTAGTTTATTGGCGGATTGCAAACAACGTTCAGGTGCATACCGCCACCTACTGAGCATGAGTGTGCAGCCCATGGCCGCCGTCCCCATATTCAACCCAAAAATAATAATAATAATAAATATGGTACTGTTTCTACCAATATCAATAAAATGTTCTGCTTCCACTAGATGGAATTTGTATACCAAATCATTAAATGTCCACGCTGTTATTCTGCGTCTTTAGTTTCAAAACAATTTTCTGTGTATTTTATTTCCAGGCTACTAATCCACTACTGGCATTACCTATTTGTTGTTCTGCTTTTTCGGTTGTCTTTTAGTGTCCGGTTGTTGTTCAGCTAATTGAGGTTCCAGAAGGTGTTCTGCATCTTTTGGTTTCCCTTGACCGATTCCTGAGGTCTCGACAGTATTCAACAAAGTATGTACATGTTCTGCTTGTACGTCCGTCATGTCCAAGAATTTACCCGCTGCTGCCACTATTGTCTGAATTTTATCGCTCTTCTTTTTCATTTGAACTGTTACATTTACAACATGACATATGAATGCCACAAACTTTTCTTTTTCCACTACCATGGATTTATCATCGACATTGCACTTGTGTGAGCAAGCTGGTAGGATTTGTGGTTTAACAGCGGTCGTCTCAGAGTACCTCCGCACATTCTCTTCTTTTCTAGTTACTGTTGGGTCTACTTTCCTAACCTTTTTAAGTGCTTCTGCATAAGTTATTCTTTCAGAGGTCTTAACTCGTAGTGCTTCCCTTGCTTCCTTTTGAACTGAACAACCTCCATATGCAGCACTATGTTCGCCTCCGCAGTTGCAACACTTCACTTTAGAGCCGTCGTCACATTTGCCATACTCATGTGGACCTCCACATCTAGCACACCTGAGTCTACCCCTGCACTCTCTTGCCACGTGCCCCATTCTTTGACAAACGAAGCATCTAATCGGGTTGGGAATAAAGTCCCTTACTCTATAGTTAATGTAACCCAACTGCACACACTCAGGTACTGATTTTTCAAATTGCAAGATGACTGACATAGATTCCGTAACTACTCCCTCCCATTTAGTTTTGATCCTGGTGACATTCATCACATTCCCACCTTTAATCTCTCGTTTGATTTCCTCCACACTTATATCTAATGGCACTCTAGATATCACCCCTCTCAGTTTAATATTAGACCCTGGAACGTAAGTTTTAACATCTTCTCCCATAAAAGATGATAGTCCAAGTACCGTCTCTAGTTGTTTTTTGGAAGTTGCATGGAGAAGGACTTTTCTGTTGTTTAATATTTTGGCTAACTTCACAGCTCCTATCTGTTCCTCAATACCCTTCGTCAATTTAATAGGGTGAGAGCATCGTCCCTCCTGCTGAAATTCCAGTATCACCTTAAATTCCTCTTCCCTGATTGCTTCCACCTGGTTTTGACCTGATGCACTGGGAGTTAATTTTGTTTTTTTGTTTTGGTCAGCTTTGTCGTTGCTACCAGTGGACCAACTTTTATCCCTTTCCCTTCTTTGTTTTCTTTTCATTTTTGACGACTGTGGTTTAATCCACTCCATTTCCTCTCCACTATCTCTTTCTGAAGTGGAGGAATAGGCTTTACCCTTCCCCCATCCCTCTCCACTATCCGGATCAAAGGTGGTGGAATAAGCTCTAACCCTACCCAATTCCTCCCCACCACTTCCCCCTGAAGAGGAAGCCATGAAGCTGCATTCAACGCCCAGTTCATGCAATCCGCCAAGTGTACAGCTCCTACCTTCCCAAGCTCCAACCACTTCGGTTCGGTTCAGGCAGTCGACATCTCTGACTGAATGTAGCAGCTGCTTATATACCACGCCCACCACCAATCGGACCTTCGCACCTGAGAGCTATTGAGGTATAATTATGCGCATTCCTCTACCACTACACATACATTCATTGATAATCTTGCATTTACTTTTAGTGTGGGCATCGAAACGGTCACTTTTGAATAAATAATTATATTTTTTTCTTTAACTGAATCAGGGCCAAAGGGACCGCTTTACATACCTTCATAAAATCTTTATGACAGCAGTTAAGGTTATATTTTCCAACAAAAGATGAGAAATTTGAAAGATCTCCATTAGAATCTAGGATATCTGTTACAAAAATGATGCCTTTTTCATACCATTCTTTCCTAAATATTGACTTTCTACCTGCTGTGATTGCTCTATTATTCCACAGAGTTGATCCATGAGGTGAGAAATTATGTTGAAATATCATTTTCCAAAATAGAAGAACTTGTTTGTGGAAGTTTGATAACTTAACTGGAATCTTAGTAACTTCAAAAGTCACACTTTGCAAACAATTCAATTCCTCCCAGCTGCTTAAAAATGGAGGCAGGGATATGAAACCACATTGAATTTTGTTGTTGTAAAAATGTTTTAACCATTTAATCCTGAATGTACCAACCATTGCTTCAAAATCCAGTGCATTAATACTACCATTCTCATATCTTTTAACTAGTTGGGCTCTTTTATCATAATGAGTCTTGTTTTTCCACAAAAACTGAAAGATAATGGAATTGGCTTTTCTTATGTTTGTGGTGATATATACATAGAATGACATGGATAAACAGCCTTGGAAATGCCATCTGCTTTAGTCAACAGGTTCCTGCCAAAGATAGTCGGATCTCTTGTCAACCAACGGCTAAGACTTTGTTTCATATCTACTAAACGGTTTGAGATGTTATCATTCCCTTTTAATTGCATTCTTAGATACTAATACACCCAAATATTTAACTTCATTTATGACCCTGATTGACTGGATTTTTCTATGAGTACAACTATGAATGGGAAGAATCTTACATTTGTTAATGTTAAGTCCCAAACCTGAAACCTTAGAGAATAATGAAATTGTATTTAGGGCTCTTTCAACCATTAAATCGTTTAAAAAAAAACAGTGCTGTGTCATCGGCAAACTAACTAATCTTGTATTCGCTATCAAAAATGTTAATTCCCTTTAGCTCAGAGTTACTATTGATTTGGAGGGCTAGTAACTGAGTAGTCAAGATAAATAATCTTGGGGAGATAGGACAACCCTGACGGATACCTCACTGGATCTTAAATCTAGAATTTAGTCCTGGATTTAGGGAGACTGAGCGATAAATATCACTATAAAACATATTTATTAATCCATAAAATTAGTCCCCCAAAGCCCAAAAATCTTAAAGTCTCTAAAAAAAAGGCATGTTCAATTGTGTCGAATGCCTTGTAGAAAACAAGGAACAAGATCAGACTATCATTATCAAGGCAGTCACAATAATCCAACATATCAAGGACCAGTCTAACAGGATTGTGTATGTTTCTCTCTTTAACAAAGGCTGACTGACTTTCATCATTTATGTTTTTAAGTCCTCTGTTCAGCCGATCAGCATAAACATGAGCTAAAATTTTATAATCTGAACATAGCAGAGTGATAGATCTCCAGTTATCCAACATTAGACCATCTTTATTGGGCTTTGGGATTAAGGTGATTATTCCTTGTTTCATGGTATTAGAGAGGTTACCCGTCTAGATACAGTTTTAGAAAGCTTTATAAAGCATCTCTCTAATCTCTTTCCAGAAGAATCTATAAAATTCGGTTGTTAGCCCATCCAAACCAGGCGACTTCTCAGTAGACATCTTCAAAATAGCCTTAACCAACTCCTCAAGTTCAATTTGTTATTCCATAAATTGTTTAAAGTCTAGATCAATTACTTTATTGAATTCTCTTGTAGTATTTATAAATGCTGAACAGTTTGTCTCAGAGTAATTGGATTTGTATAAGTTACTGTAAAAGTTGTGTAATTCTCTATTAATCTTAGTTCCATCTTCAGAAATAATTCCATTTATATTCAATTTAGTGATCTTCTTTTTTAGTTGCCTTTGTTTTTCCAGGTTGAAAAAATAAAATGTTTTTTTCTCCCCTTCTTCAATCCAGCGAGCTCGAGAACATACAAAAGCACCTTTAGCTTTTTCTTCATATAATTTATCTAGTTCACTCTGTAATTTATTTAAGTCAACAAGTTCTTCAGGTGACAGATCCGTCTTTTTACAAAGACTGTTAATATTTGTAATGATATTAAAGCTGGGGTATGTAAGATTGTAATGTAGTCTAACTTTTCAAACAATATATTTTTAACATATTTCTTCACTCTGTCACTATCTACTGACAAACTGATGTTAGACAAAGTAATCTCTGAAAAAAACTATAGTCCCCTTGCTTCTCTATCAGCATTTATAAAAACACTAAAAACACAGAGTGACCAGGACAATGACAGCCAATAAAAACAGAGTTTGTAACCAGCCAATTAAAAACAGAGCTTGAATTTGAATCAGCCAATAAAAACAGAGCTTGAATTTGAATCTCAGCAGAGCCTCCCCCTCAGAGCCATATATGGCTCTGAGGGGGAGGGATCAGAATGCTTTGACTGTTGAAAATATTTCTAAGTTCTGTGCTCTACAGAAAGTTACATAGTGCAGCTTTAAGTTGTTGTTGTTTCAGTTTAGACAGTTTTTTACTTGTATCAATAGCCAGCTCCCTTATTTTAAATTTAAACCATTCCCATTTACTCTCAGCTGACATTTCCAAGGCATTGACCTCCACCACCAACTGTCTGACATGTTCACCAAAACCAGAATTCTGCAAAAGAGAATTATTGAATTTCCAAACACGGGTTAAACCAGGATCTGACCTTGAAAACAGAAGAGATAGAGAAATGACACAATATAATAGAATATATCTTTATTGGTATCGTCATTGCACCGGAGCACAAAACATTGCAATTGACGTACACACCGTCCTTGAGAGGGGACGTGTGCACAACAGCCGCAGTAGTAATTAAACCGCGCCACAACAATCAGATATGGAAAAAAAGGAAGGTTACACAGGGTAATCAGTGGTATTCAAAAAAGATTCTATCACATTTTGTCTTACAGGACACTGTGATACAGCCAAAAAACTCTACCAGCCAAGCACAGTTAAGACAATCACATGTTGCATTTGGTGGCAAAGCAGTGAGATAAAGTCTGTGAGCACCGTCCAGATTAGGGCACAGTTCTGCAGATGGGACCAGCCGGCCTTATCTGAAAGCACACAGAGAGCTCTCGGGGAGGGGGGGGGGTGCGACAGTGGTTCTTCAGTTGCTCAGACTTCAGGAGAAATTTGTAGTTAGTCTTGTTCAAGATTGCTTGGGGTGTCCCGATTAGATTACAGTAGTTGATTTATTTATCTTCAAGGCAGGCTTCGGTGAACTTTACCATTGCCTTGAGTCCAGGTGCTGTCTGAAATCCAATTCCTCCAAATTATGTGAAGCTTTCATCCGACCCGAGTTATGAGTCCACGTCCTCCCAGTGTAATCTGCTGCAAACAAGTCCCAAACCGCACCGCAGGTCTGCGGTCCTCAATGGCCGTTCCCACGGTGCGATTAAGCTCATAAAGCAGCTGGTTCATTGAGGTCACAGCTCGGATCACAGACTCATTCTGAGCAGGAAGCTTGGTCAACGCGTTGATCGCCGCGGAAGTCTTCCTGATTTTCCAGTAGCAGAGACATCCACACAAGCCAAAAAGCAGTGCACCTGCTACCATAAATCCAATTATGAATAGGTCTTCCACGTCTTCGACCGAAAGAACGGTCAAACACATCATTTTCCATTCTCCCCAGGAATCTTCGTGAAAAAAAAATTTATCGATAGAGGAAACAGCCCACGGCACTAAATCCATCTTCCAATTTGCTTCGAGCGAGCACTGAAAAACTGCAGACGAGACAAAAGTAGCAAAAGCAGGGGGAGGAAAACTTGAGGGAAGGAGCGGAGCAGAAAAGCAGCTGCTTCGCCAAGAGCCGGAAGTGAATGAATCAATGATCAGTTAAAGGTACAGCAGATATCTCACACTTATTAAAGCCCAACACCCACCATGTTTTCAAATTGCATCGCCATTAATATTTATTAGTTTATTTAAAAATAATACAGGAGCGTTTACTTATATTGTGGAGAAATAACACTAAATGTGTTATTTCATGATTTATAGCAGATTTTAGCATGCAGCTCCGGGAAAATCTGCCCCTCTCCATATATGGGCATTCACTTGGGCATTCACGTCACCAAAGTGACGCCTTGGAGTTACAGGCGAGCGAGGGAAAGAAAAAGGAAGCATTTTTAAATATTCCCTAAAGCTGCCTGTGTTAATTAATCCTGCTGTCGCTCACTCATATTCTGAGCGAGCATCCACTTAGACATACTAGTTTTATTCGTTTGATCGCGACAAATTCATTCATTTCCGCATTGACTTTTTATTCTCTCCCCCCCCCGTGATCAGAAAGGCACCCAGCCTCGCAGCTGAGCTCTGCCCGCGCGCGTGCTTCACTGCTTCCCGCAACAAGGCTGACGAGAGCAAATACATACACTCGAGGGAGCAAATTACACCGGCACGAGGAACTTCAAAGGAACGAGGAACCAGCAGAACGAGGAGCCAGAGACACGCGCGGCTCGCGGCTCGCTCCTCTGGGCAGAATGAATGAGAGCAGCAACAGGTCCGCAGCGGTGTTATAAAATAAATAATAAATAAAATCAGAGCGCTGGTCCACACACAAATGCACAAGGAAATATGCAGGAAATATGCAGTTTTAACGCACTCTCTCTCATAAACCTCCATGGAAACTCACTCCTACCTTCTGCCTTCTGGGTGGAGATCATGTAACAAAAGGCATGACCCTTCGGGACTTTTCGGCCAGGTTTCCGGATTCATTCGGGAGTGGGTTTTTTTTTTTTTTTTTTTTTTAACCCTCGCCTGGCCCAAATGCAAAAATGAAAATAAAATTCATAAAATACTACAGTAATTCTCCAATATGGTGAATTGTTACTGTCACGGTGGGTGTTGTCCTTTAATATAATTTATCAAAGAAGTGAAAATGAGCCAGTAATCTATTCTAGAACTTAAACCATTTCCAGAGGCATTAAACCAGGAGAACTGACAAGTCCCAGGGTTTTTCACTCTCCAGTAATCAATCAAATTTGCACTGTTCATTGGTTGATTGATCAGGTCATCGTATTTATGACAGTGGACCCGAGGTAGATTTCTGTCTAACCATAGGTCAGGCACCAAATTAAAATCATCCCCAACTATAACTTTGTCTGTTAGATAAGAATGCATACTATCTGTAATATGATTACATAAGTCAGATATCAAAGTTTTGTTTTTGCCTCTTTTGTTGTAAGCATAAACACACACCAAAATAAAATGTTCCCCATTAATTTCGGTTATCACCATCAGCCAATGCCCACTTGCTTCGCTAGCATGATTTAAAATTTTACCTGGAAATCTGTTAAATAAAATCATAACACCCACTGAGTGTGACGTCCCATGACTGACGAAAATAGAGTCACCCCACTGTAACTTCCAAAAGTTCACATCATCTTTACCAGAATGAGTTTATTGTAGGAAAACACAATTAACTTTTTGCTCTTTACAAAAAAGAAAAACAGCTTTTTGTTTCAAATTGTTTTTAAGCCCCCTAGCGTTTAAAGAAAAGATATTATACAAAAGGTTTTGAGGTAGAACACAGAATCATAAGCTGTGCAGGAATGAGAAATCTTGTCCTATCAACTATACAAACAAGGTGCATTTAAGACATATCAGGTGCATAAAGCATTATCTATTATTAAGAACACTTATCAGTAACACTCCTGTCTGGCATCTCTTACCAGCGGCCATAACTTCTAAGGCGGATGTTTTTTCCAGGTGCGGCTGGTGCCAGTTTGTGCTGCAAAGATTTCATTCAAACCAAGGAAATGTTGGAGCGCTTTAACAGTAGCATGTACTCTGTGGATGGAACATTTGGAAGCACAGAGACAGATGCAAACGAAAACAGCAATGATGGACTGTAGTTCATGTAAAAGCTTTTTTTTAAACATCTTTTTCATCTGTACCAAGTGTTATGCTAATTTTCCCATATGTGATTTCTGTGTTACAGATGAACAGACCTGACGAGGAAGGACGAAGAACAAGGAAAGAAGATGGTTTCACACTTGACCTGCTTGAGTTGGCTCATGTGTGTCTGCTCTTAAACAGAGTTTAAAGAAAGTTTTTTTGTTGATTGTGTTTACTATGAGTTTGCTGTCAAAAAATTACTAAAATTTGTACGCATCCTTTATGATTGTCTATTGTTGTCATTGTTGTCATCATTCTTTGTTTAAAATTCAGGTCTCTCTGTTAAATGAGTCCCTGAGGCTCAAGGGATTAAAGGTTGAAATAGTAGCCGTGTTTCCATCAAGGTTTCTAGGTGCGCATTTTGAAGTATCGCAGCAGAAAAGCTTAATGGAAACGGCAAAATCCGTATTTACTTTCTCAAGTTCGCCAAAAAGTTTATACGCTCGCTTGAGGTGGTTTTTGGGATGTTCGAAAATGAGCAGATGCGCACAGCGACAGATGGAAACACATTTGCCGACTCGTGCTGCCGAAGCGAACATTCACGTCACGTGACTGATCAGCTGTTTCCGCTCCGGACAACATGTAACATCGCTAAAACTAGTTTGTATGACAGAATAAATACAACTCGACCGATAGCAACACGTACCTGAAATATTCTCTCCTTTTTGACGAGATGTGTGGCCAGGTTCTGTTTTCAACTGCTACTTCCTGTTTACTGTAGACATGCGCAGTGCCGACGTCTGACGTAATGACGCTGACGTCTGACGTAATGACGCTGTGCGTGGCTTGGTAGATGCGCTTCAAGCCAGCAGATGGAAACACTTCTGCTTCGCATTAATTTGTATTTACATATTTGCGAGATTTCAAAAATTAGCTCAAAAATCGAAATGAAAATGGATGGAAACACAGCTAGTGTTACATATGCAAAATCTTTTTATTCAGAGCATAAAAGTATGTTAATGAAAGTGTTTGGCATAATATTGATGTTTAAATGTAATGCCATAATAACTGTATGTTTATACTGTTTAAAAACGGCCTCCGTTTTACACAATGTGGTGGGCTGCCAGTTGGGCTTGTTTTCATGGAGCTGGTTGCTTGTTTCTATAGCGAGATCTGGCAACACTGGTGGCGATAGCATTACTGAGGAAAATGGCTCAGTCTCTGCGCGGTTGACTCATAGTTGCCAAGTCCGCTTATTATAAGCAACTTTGGGCTTATTTTTCCAAAAGTCGCTTATAAAATGTGTGAGCCCTTTACGCTCACCTTCTATGGATGTTGCGTCCAGGCGGCTGTTACATTCAGGTGCAGTTGGCGCCACAGATATTATATAAAAGCTAGATCCCACATTGCAGGTGTTACACCAAATTCTGTGACCCATCATATTCTGTGACCACAGGGGGCGATAGCGTCTATTCCTCTGTATGTACGTCTTGAGTAGAAGTGAGAAGAAGAGTATTTACGTAATCTGCGTAGCTGAACACAGACGGACCATCGCATTCAATTGCTGTTGTTTAATTTTAAAACCTGAAATGACGAGATGTGATGATTTGTTTTTAAGATTAAATGGTGAATAATTTGAGTTACAGACAAATCTCACCTATGACATGCAACTGTGCGAGACAGCGTATAAAAGGAGTGGTATATATATATCTGCAAACAGGTCATGTTAACCCATGTTTTAACCAGAGACAGGGTATTATGTGACGGGACAGTAAAGAGTCTTTAAAAATACCTAGGTGCCTTTTTCTGGATGAATATATGTTGTACACTTGTGAGAGTTGGAACGACAAGACTTATTGATTACAGGTAGTCCCCGAATTACGAGCGCTCTGATCTGCGAGGTTCCAGACTTACGAGCTGCACATTTTTGGAAAAAACGAAAAAAATACCGAGTTTTCATGTGTTTTTTCACTACAGTTAGCAAGTTAAGCATATAAACACACGTTTCCGATCATTTTTATGCACTCAAAAGTAGTTTATAGATGAAAATAGAGTGTTTTTAGGTGCGCTGGCGAAATTTACGAGCGGACTTCCGGGTTTACGAGAGCAATGGCGGCCGTTCCAAATTACGAGATTTCCGGTTTACGAGCGCCCCCTTGTGACGGATCTCGCTCGTAAATCGGGGAATACCTGTAATTAATTACTGTTTCTTTACTCGCCTAACTGGGGTACAATGGCAATTTCTGCATGTTTCCTGGCGAGTCTCTCTGGATCCTTTCAAAATGCGCATTGAACGAGTCCACGGAGCCAAAACGAATAATTGAGTGTCATAAGTCTGACTGTCCAATTTAACAGTGTTAACATGTACAGTATTGTACAGGAAAAGGTTTTTACATGCGGCTAAACTAATAGAGCGAGAATATGCAGTGTCCCTCCTTTGCTTATTTTTAGTGCTTTGCTTTGTGTAACTTGTGCACGTTTTTATATTAAATGCACGAAAGATCGTATAATTAGATTAGTTTATAACACTGCCTTAGAATGAAGATTGCAGTTATATTAAGAGACCATTGGTTTGGGACTGAACAAATCCCTGTTGAAGTTGATTCAACTGTACAACCAGATACATTAGTGTTTGATTACTGGGTTAGTGGGAACAGAGTATATAATGTGACTCGTCACGAAGGTGATAGGGTCTCTTTCCTTAATTTGGTTTGTACAGAAATGGAAAGGCTTGATGGACATGTATTGGAGAGTGCCCTATGAGGTCACAGAAGATAATTTTCAAAATTAGTCAAAAATCCAAGGATGGAATGAAATAAGAGTTTTTAGTATTAATGCTTTCTGACAAATGTTTTCAATTTTTATGCTAAGAGTTAATGCTTTCTGATACTTTCTGCAACAATTGTGAGTTACATACGATGCATGGAGTAAACATTCTAGTTCAGTGTCAAGTTGACCACATAAACTGTATTTGAACTGTATTCTGCAACTTGGTTTTCTTGCAATTCTGTTTTTATCAGGCACTGGATATGTGGAAGAAATAAGGGCCCGTTTCTTCTCACATACGACCTTGTAACCCTTCTTGGTAAAAGATGCAACAAGCTATTCAAATAAGAAATGTTTTCCCTCAAGTTTGAGGTCAAACTGACCCATACCAGGCACTGCTTTGCTCTTAAAAAACATGTTTTGCTCAAGAGAGTGAGTGAAGTCATCTTGCACACAGACACGCGCACCCACACACACACACACACACACACCACAAGGTATAAAAGTGGGAAGCACTCAGAGGATTTTTGAAAGTCTACTGTGAACCTTTGATCCAGGTGTCCAGTCTGTGTTGATGTGATTTTCATCAGTCGTTTGGCTTCCCGGCTCTTGTGTCATGGTGAGAATTCTTATAACATCAATGCCTTGAGATTGTGTGTGTGTATTTAAGCGTTGCTATTTTTTGCGGTGGGGTGATATGACACAATTTATCCTAGCAGAAACAGTTTGTGTGTGTGAATCATGTTTTTGTACATCTGAGGTGATTGTACAACTGTATGAATGCTTTGCTTTTTCCTGTATCTGTGACAGACCTTTTAATAAATGACATCATTTTAATAGTCTTTTTTTCTAAACACCGTGCCGATCTTTCAGCGAGCCTGCACAACATCTAGAATATCATAAAACAAGCTCTCATATTAAAAATCAAAGCACCACCTACTGGTCAAATATAAAAATCAAACGTTTGGTAATAAAGGTACAAAGAAAAACATTACTGAAAGGAATGCGTAAACTGCTTTTCTCTGATGTGGATCCTCATGTGTTTGCTTAAAGATGATTTATATCCAAACCTCTGTCCACAAAGATCACAAACAAATGCTTTCTGTCCTGTGTGAACTATCATGTGTCTGTTTAAATGTGACTTCCGTCCAAACCTTTGTCCACAAAGATCACAAACAAATGCTTTCTGGCCTGTGTGAACTATCATGTGTGTGTTTAAATTTGACTTCCGTCCAAACCTTTTTCCACAAAGATCACAAACAAATACTTTCTGTCCTGTGTGAACTATCATGTGTGTGTTTAAAGTTGACTTCAGTCCAAACCTTTGTCCGCAAAGATCACAAGGAAAGGGTTTCTGTCCTATGTGAACCATCATGTGTGTGTTTAAATTTGACTTCCGTCCAAACCTTTGTCCACAAAGATCACAAGCAAATGCTTTCTGTCCTGTGTGAACTATCATGTGTATGTTTAAAACTGACTTATATCCAAACCTTTGTCCACAAAGATCACAAACAAATGCTTTCTGTCCTGTGTGAACTATCATGTGTGTGTTTAGGTTACCCTTTCTGTTAAATCTTTTTCCACAGTCTTTACAACTAAATGAGGTCTGTCTTGACTGTCTTTTCTTGACTGAGCCTCCAGTTTTCTTCACTTCAACATATTCCTTGACAACCAAACAACTTGAAGACATCACTGACTGACTTGTCTTGTGAAATTGTTTCCCATGCTCAGTGAAGCTGCAAGATTCGTTGACAGTGTTTACGCCTGACTCAGGAGCTCTGCTCTTCTTCCAGTCTTTGTCACCGTCTTCAGGTTCTGACCCAGAGTCTGATAAGTCTTTTAGCTGAGAGTCAGAGTCATTCACATCATCACCTTCATCATCCTCACTGACTTCAGTCTCTGAAGAGCTGCAATCATCTCCATAAGTATTTAGATCTGGGTTCCTGGTAGTCTCTGCTCCTCCACAGTCCTCTCCACCAGTTGATGCTTTCATCTGGTCAGCTGAACTGCTGGTTGGAAGATCTTCCTCTTTTACTTGGTGCTGATGAAGCTGTAAAAATAGATGTTTCTCTTCATCTTCCTCACTCTTCAAAGGAACAGCAGTGAATGCAAACCCGGGGTCATCAGTCTCTGTTTTCACACAAAACTGCTCTCCCTCTTGACTGGACCACAGTTCCTCATCTTCCATGTTGAGGGTCTCTGGATCCTGTTGATCCACCCCAAGCATCTGTACTTCAGGAGCTTCTTTAATCAGAACTATCTGCTGAACATCTGCAGGGACCACAGAAAACGTGAAAATCAGGCACAATTATAACTTTAAATTCACACATACAGCGATGCTTGAAAGTTTGTAAAGCCTTTAAAACTTTATACATTTCTGCATAAAAATGACCTAAAACATCATCAGATTTTCACACAAGTCCTAAAAGTAGATCAAGAGAACCCAGTTAAACAAATGAGACAAAATATTATAAATGGTCATTTATCAAGGAAAATGATCCAATATTACATGATTTTTCCTGAGATTTGACAAGCTGTTTTATCAGTAATGCACAAAAATTAATTAAATATTGACGAGAGCATGTAGTGTTCACATGAACTAAGTTTGAATTTATATCCATCCATAGCCATTGTGAGACAAACTGCCTCAACTGTACTTGTCAATGTCTGAAAGTAAACTAACAACTTGTAATTGTTACCAATAAAAACAACTGATTTTACTTATTAATAACAAATTATAGTGTAAACTTTTTGTGGTGAATGATACATATTTAGAGGTTTGTTTTATAATACAGTAATATATATGGTTACAACGATCACAAAAAAACTTTACAGAATTGAGCAATGCTTTAAAAGGCCTGTCTCAAATATATGTAAACTGTAGAGTGATACACACCTTTCCACTGAATCTCAGTGCAAGACATTAACACCATTTTATTTTATTAATTTGAATCAAAACACAAATGAATCAGCTGTGGTTGTACTCCATCTGGACCTGCAAGTAGGCCTACATAGTTCACCTTGGAACTCATCCCCATGGACGGGCGATGACTTCCAAAAGGGGGGACAGTAGTGATACACACCTTTCCACTGAATCTCAGTGCAAGACATTAACACCATTTTATTTTATTTGAATCAAAACACAAATAAATCACAAGAGACTATCGTACTCTTTTACTATGTGTTAATTCAATTATGTCAAATAAATAACCTTGTGTTATGTGAGCATTATTGAATTCAATGTTTGATAGTCAAAGACTATGTTTAATTCAAACTGTTTAATTCAAGCTGAAAATCCAATGTTATTTCAAATGTTGATCGTGATGCATTTTTTCTTCTCAAGCCTGCAGTGAAGATACAGCAACATTGTTTATCTCATTCAGTTTGAATCCAAGACACTAATCACCTCACAAGAGACTTTTTTTGTCTTAATTAAAGCTGCAGTATGTAGCTTTTTTTATAAACATATTTCTTCTCTCTGTCACTATTTTTTGACAGAGTGATGTTAAACAGGTAATCTTTGAGAAATACTATATTCCTCTGGCGTCTCCCGGTGGTTAAAATAGCATTTATAAAAACCAGAGCGGCCCGTGTTTAACCAGCCAATAAAAACAGAGTTATTTTCATGAACGAGCTCCCCCCGCCCTTCCCCCGCCTCTCCCAGCTGCTGCGCGCATCCGCGCACGTTCCCGTCTTTCAGTAGCTGTTTCAAAATGGCGGAGGTGGGTAGCGAGAGCTTTGGGTGCTCAAAGGATTGCAAAGCGATGCAGAGTTAGCAACATTTCTGCTTGAAAAGTAAGTGTCTTTGCTTGAATCATGTGTTACAGGCCCAGCCTTTACCTAGAGAGGGTGGCAGAGAGCTACGAGAGGGGCGGGTAGAAGAAGAGAGTGTGTGTGTGTTAGCTTGAGAGCCTGTAGCTGTGCAGTTCGTGAGTTGTGGTTGGCGTTGCCATCAATAGGAATAAAGTTCAGCAAGCTTTCATCTGCCTCCTTGTTTTGCCGCCAGCAGAGCAGAATCTATATGGGTTTGTTACCAGCCAAACGAGCTGAAATATAACAAAAAGGTAACATGTGATAGCGCAAATGCCATGATATTATCTACAACAGGCTACAGCTGACGTGATGCTAATGGTAGCAGCTAACTCATTCAACCTCAGTATTGTTTCGATACGTACATTTAGTTATCCTAACTTATTGTATTGTGGATCAGCATGCAGATATGATGAAAGTACTGTAACTGCGCTGTCTGTGTAAGAGAGGCATGATCACAACAACTAGCAATTAGCATATTGTCTGCAGATCATTTGGTGTTCAAAATCAAAAAGTCTGTTAGTTCTACTACACAATAAATGTTGTTGATGCATACATGTCAACCTCTTTGGACGTTTACCTGTATAAAGGGCCTCAAAAATCATTAATTTTTGGAATAAAATCTGTAAAACTTGCGGTGGGGTGGACGAGTTTGTCTGCTGCGGACATGAGCAGGATGAAAGGAGAGCGTAAAAAGTTCAAATTTTACTTCTAGCAGCAGAACAGGATGGAAGATGGCTGTTTGATGCTATTTTTTAAATCATCCTACATGCGTTGATATGTTAGATACATTTGTCATTGTGTGATAAATGTGTTGAAAAGAATATCTGATTATTGTTTGAACTACATTATATGTTTTTATGCAGAGATGATGACTTTGGGGAAGGTCTGAGAAGTAGTGAATTTGGGGAGACTCCCATTCAGGTTTTGGAAACAAGGTAAGTAAGGGGAAACTGTATTTATGTCAAGATTATTTTATGGTTTGCACTGCAACTAATATAACTGTGATCATAATATTATTACAAATTTTACTTCTAGCAGCAGAACAGGATGGAAGATGGCTGTTTGATGCTATTTTTTAAATCATCCTACATGCTTTGATATGTTAGATACATTTGTCATTGTGTGATAAATGTGTTGAAAAGAATATCTGATTATTGTTTGAACTACATTATATGTTTTTATGCAGAGATGATGACTTTGGGGAAGGTCTGAGAAGTAGTGAATTTGGGGAGACTCCCATTCAGGTTTTGGAAACAAGGTAAGTAAGGGGAAACTGTATTTATGTCAAGATTATTTTATGGTTTGCACTGCAACTAATATAACTGTGATCATAATATTATTACACAATTTTAAAATGTAGATGGTAAGGTTGTATGTCTAATATTGTTTATGAAATGTATTTCCACCAGATATTACGGTAGGCAGAAACAAAAACCAAAGTTTAATAGTTGTTTTTATATAATCCATCCATCCATCCATTTTCGTCCGCTTATCCGGGGTCGGGTCGCGGGGGTAGCAGCCTAAGTAGGGAGGCCCAGACTTCCCTCTCCCCAGCCACTTGGAGCAGCTCCTCTGGGGGAATCCCAAGGCGTTCCCAGGCCAGCCGAGAAACATAGTCCCTCCAGCGTGTCCTGGGTCTTCCTCTGGGCCTCCTCCCGGTGGGACATGCCCGGAACACCTCACCAGGGAGGCGTCCAGGAGGCATCCTAACCAGATGCCCGAGCCACCTCAACTGGCTCCTCTCGATGTGGAGAAGCAGCGGCTCTACTCCGAGTCACAACCCAAAGTTCATGACCATAGATGAGGGTGGGAACGTAGATCGATCGGTAAATTGAGAGCTTTGCCTTTTGACTCAGCTCTCTCTTCACCACGACAGACCGGTACAGCGCCCGCTTCACTGCGGATGCTGCACCTATTCGCCTATCGATCTCACGCTCCAGTTTTTATATAATGTATTTGTTCATTGTTATGGCTTTTCTGTGCTGCAATTTTGGTGGTCATAAAATTAGAATAATACAGACGCACAATATTGACAATAAATAACTTTGAAGCTTATTTTTTTATTTTATTTTTCTAACCGCGTCACAGAAAAAGTACAACTTTATAAATTTAAGAATTTTTAAAAAGATGACTTAATTAAAATTCTGTGTTCGTGTATAACATACATTTGCACTGAACGTACGTATTTTAGTGCGTGTTAAAAATATGATTTTGTCTATATTTTCGAGTTAGTCTCATTAACTTTTATTGGGAGAATTTATTGAACTGGTATCCAAGTACATGTTGTTTTCTGTCCTGATCAAAATTGAATATTGTTTTTTAATAAAATAATGTAATGTGTTGCCTCAGTAACAATGTTAGTTTGTTTTTTACGTTTATATTTTTTTGATGTCCTCAGCCATTTCAGACCTGCTTCACCAGCAACCATCCCTCTTTTACCTGGACAACCATCCCTCCTTTACCTGGACAACCTTCATGGTGCATCTGCCGTAGATGCAGAGAAATGCCGACCGTGGTAGAGAGGAAGTGCTGCAACCAACAGCCGCATCTGGGGCCAGGCACAGCTACCACTGAGTACAAACTCATCTCAGTGGGTTCCACCTGCGTGAGACCGAAGGTGATCAACCAGCACTGAGGACTGACCCATGGAGACCAGTTGAAGACCATCTCCAAGCGGGGTGTCCTCCAAAGATCTGTGGCAGGGTGTGGCCTTGGGGCAATTTCAATCCCAAAAATCCTCAATTAAAAGAAAATAACTTTTAAACGAGTTGATGAAGTTTATAAATGAACCTTAAAAAAATGTATATATACAAGCCCAAAACCAGAAAAGTTGGCACGTTGTGCAAATCGCAAATAAAAACAGAATACAATGACTTGCAAATCTTTTTCAACCCATATTCAACTGAATAGAATGCAAAGACAATATATTTAATGTTCGAACGGAGAAACTTTATTTTGTTTTGCAAATAACCATTAACTTAGAATTCAATGGCAGCAACACATTGCAAAAAAGTTGGCACAGGGACATATTTACCACTGTGTTACATCGCCTTTCCTTTTAACAACACTCAGTAAACGTTTGGGAACTGAGGAGACCAATTTTTGAAGCTTTTCAGGTGGAATTCTTCCCCATTCTTGCTTGATGTACAGCTTAAGTTGTTCAACAGTCCGGGGTCTCCGTTGTCGTATTTTACGTTTCATAATGCGCCACACATTTTCAATGGGGGACAGGTCTGGACTGCAGGCAGGCCAGGGGAGGACCCGCACTCTTTTGCTACGAAGCCACGCTGTTGTAACACGTGCAGAATGTGGCTTGGCATTGTCTTGCTGAAATAAGCTGGGGCGTCCATGAAAAAGACGTCGCTTGGATGGCAGCATATGTTGCTCCAAAACCTGTATGTACCTTTCAGCATTAATGGTGCCTTCACAGATGTGTAAGTTACCCATGCCTTGGGCACTAATGCACCCCCATACCATCACAGATGCTGGCTTTTGAACTTTGCGCCTATAACAGTCCTGATGGTTCTTTTCCTCTTTGGTCCGTAAGACACGACGTCCACAGTTTCCAAAGACAATTTGAAATGTGGACTCATCAGACCACAGAACACTTTTCCACTTTGCATCAGTCCATCTCAGATGAGCTCGGGCCCAGCAAAGCCGGCGGCGTTTCTGGATCTTGTTGATGAATGGCTTTTGCTTTGCATAGTAGAGCTTTAACTTGCACTTACAGATGTAGCGACGAACTGTAGTTACTGACAGTGGTTTTCTGAAGTATTCCTGAGCCCATGTGGTGATATCTTTTACACACTGATGTCGGTTTTTGATGCAGTACCGCCTGAGGGATCGAAGGTCACGGGCATTCAATGTTGGTTTTCGGCCTTGCCCCTTACGTGTAGTGATTTCTCCAGATTCTCTGAACCTTTTGATGATATTACGGACCGTAGATGGTGAAATTCCTAAATTCCTTGCAATAGCTCGTTGAGAAAAGTTGTTCTTGAACTGTTCGACAATTTGCCCACGCATTTGTTCACAGAGTGGTGACCCTCGCCCCATCCTTCTATGTGGATGACTGAGCATGTCAAGGAAGCTGCTTTTATACCCAATCATGGCACCCACCTGTTCCCAATTTGCATGTTCACCTGTGGGATATTCCAAATAAGTGTTTGATGAGCATTCCTCAAATTTCTCTGTCTTCTTTGTCACTTGTGCCAGCTTTTTTGAAACATGTTGCAGGCATCAAATTCCAAATGAGCTAATAATTGCAAAAAATAACAAAGTTTACCAGTTCGAACGTTAAGTATGTGGTCTTTGCAGTGTGTTCAATTGAATATAGGTTGAAAAAGATTTGCAAGTCATTGTATTCTGTTTTTATTTGCGATTTCCACAACGTGCCAACTTTTCTGGTTTTGGGCTTGTATATATATATATATATATATATATATATATATATATATATATATATATATATATATATATATATATATATATATATATATATATATATATATATATATATATATATACATACATATATATATATATATACATATATATATACATA
>JBBPBX010051891.1:0-24414 GCA_038048925.1 Garcialebias charrua
AGTTTGAATGAGATCCTCATCAAAGGTCCTGACGTCCTGAACCCGATTAGAGCTGTCCTGCTGAGGTTCAGAACTGGTGTCTATGCTGCGCTTGGTGACATTCGTAAGATGTACAATTCTGTCTGGTTGGAAGATCGAGAGGTCCACTTGCACAGGTTTTTGTGGCGTGACACTGAAGACGCAGAAATAGAAGATTATGCTATAACCAGAGTCAACATTGGAGATAAACCTGCTGGTTGCATAGCCCAAGTTGCCATGCGAGAAACCGCAAATTTACCTGCATTCAAGCGCTTTAAAGAAGAAAGACGTGTGCTAGAGGAGGATACTTATGTCGATGACATCCTGACTTCACACAATGACTTTGAGCATCTGAAACGCCTCACGACCAACGTCGAGCACATTCTGAAAGCCGGACAATTCTACATGAAGCCTTGGGTCTACTCCAGTCAAAGTGGGAGGAAAGGTCCCAAAGGTGAGACAACAAAAATAGTCAGGACAGAGCCAATCACCATGATCCTGCCTAACCAACTGGCAGAAAATGACAACAAAGCTCTAGGCCTTGGTTACACCATTGACAATGACAAGCTCAATGTCATGGTTGCAGTGAACTTCTCAAAGAAAAAGAAGAAAATGCGTCTTGGTCAAGACCTGCTCAGAGAAGAAGTCAGAAACCAAACCCCTGATCCACTCACCAGAAGAGAACTTCTGAGCCAAGTCTCCAGCCTGTATGACCCACTAGGCCTTGTGACTCCTGCCAAGCAAAAAGGTGCCATCTTGGTAAGGAGAGCTTTTCAAGAAGCTAAAATAAAGTTCTGTTTAGAAGATACTTGGGATACTGCTTTGTCTGAAGGGCTTCGAGAAGATTCTATAAAGCTTCTAGAAGAGTATGCTAACTTGAGCCAAATTCAGTTTGCCAGATCTCTAACTCCACCAGATCCCTGCACAGAGCCCACTGCCATTACGTTCTCTGATGGAAGTGAGAATGCATATGGCGCAGTGATGTATCTTCGTTGGAACTGCAAAAGCGGCATCGTCGTGAGGCTGGTCGAGGCTAAAGCAAAGCTGACCCCTCTCGATCAGAAAGGTGATCCTGTGAAAGCAGAAATATGTGGAGCTGTGTTTGCTGCCCGTCTAAAAAACTACTTCCAGAGACACTGCCGTGTGAAAATCAAGAAATGGTATCATTTTGTTGACAGTCAAACTGTACTGGGAGCAATCCAGCGAGAAAGCTACGGTTACCAAACATTCTTTGCAAATCGTGTTGGGGAAATCCAGAGCAGTACTGATGTCAATGACTGGTGGTGGATTCCTGGGCAGGTGAACATCGCAGACATCATTACCAGAGGGGCCAGTCCTGGAGCCCTGACTGAGGACTCCGAGTGGCAGTTAGGTCCAAAGTTCCTCCAACTTCCTGATGATAAGTGGCCAAAAAGATCTGCCAAAGATGTTGCTGCACAAGCTCGAGATAAAGTTGAAAAAATCCAGAAAAAGACATTTGTAGCCATTCTGACCAGAGGTCACTTGAAGGCAGCCCAAGATCCAGCCCATGAAGTGTCCACAAGACCACCTGCTGGAGAAGTAATCCTGAGCCTAGTTGATGAAAAACGCTTCAGCAACCTGAGAAGACTGATTGGGACTGTGGCATGGATCTGGAGAGCAGCAAAAAAGTTCCTGAAAGTCAAGGTCACAGATCAAGAAAAGTGGGAGGCAGTACCATCATCGGGGATCCTTTCAATCAGTGAGAGACGAGATGTGTTCCGAGATCTCTGTCTTGCAGCACAAATGGGTGTGAACTTCCCCAACACTACAACAGACAGATTAGTCGTCTACAGAGATCAGACAATTGGACTTCTAGTTTGTGGTGGTCGAATTCAGAACTTCAACGAAGACCGCAAAGCTGTTCCTCTTTTACCATTCCAAGCTTGGATCTCCACCCTCTTAGCCAGAGAAGCACACAGCGAGGGACATTATGGAGTGGCAGGAACCCTTCTGCGGATGAGGAAGAAAGCATGGGTTATCAGGGGAAGAATTATTGCCCAAAAGGTTGTTGACAAGTGTATCATTTGCAAGAAAGCAAAAGCAAGAACCTGCAAGCAAATAATGGGAAACTTGCCTGTAGAGAGGTCAACTCCTTCTGCACCATTTGAGTTCACATCCATCGACCTATTTGGACCTTACCATGTGAAGGATGATGTCAGAAAGAGGGTGACAATGAAAGTCTGGGGTGTTGTGTTTTGCTGCATGTCCAGCCGAGCTATTCATGTTGAGATGGCAAATACATTATCTACAGAAAGCTTTCTGCTGGCTTACCAGAGGTTCACCGCAGTCCGAGGCCATCCTCGGAAAATCTGGTCTGATCCTGGTACCAACTTCGTTGGAGCAAAACCTGTATTAAAGGAGATGTATACTTACCTGAGAGAACAGAATCGAGAGTCACTTGAAGAGTATGCTGCCAAAAATGAAACCAACTGGACATGGAAAATCCTGCCAGCTGACTCTCCTCACCGGAACGGAGCTGCCGAAGCTGCTGTCAGGATTACCAAAAAAGCACTCCAAAGTCTTGGTAATGTAGAAGGTCTTACCTTCAGTGAGTTCCTTACAGTACTCCAGTTAGCTGCCAACCTTGCCAACGAAAGGCCTATTGACGCCAAAATTCAGAGTACAGAAGAGAGAATCCAGTACATCACACCAAACACTTTACTACTTGGACGAGCTACACAGAATGGTGACTTTAAAAGTATTGACTATACTGTCTACCCCTTCAAACGACTCCAACAAATGCAAAACATGGTCAACAACTTCTGGAAGTCCTGGAGCCAGCTCGCTGGTCCAAACCTCTTCATTCGCAGTAAGTGGCACACTACTGAAAGAAATGTTGCTGTTGGAGACATAGTTTGGCTCTGCGACCAAAACGCACTAAGAGGGCAGTTCAAGCTTGCAAAAGTTATCAGTGTGAATCCAGATCCCAGAGGTGTCGTCCGAGATGTCTATGTGAAAGTCTCTCCAAGTTCCAGTGTTTTGTTGAAGACTCCGAAACCTGTCACCAGAGATCCCAAGACAGTTTACCAAAGTACCATACTGCATCGGGATGTCCGGCGCCTTGTTGTCCTTGTACCGGTTGAAGATCAAGTAAAGTGTGACTAGCTCGACGGAAAAGGTACGATCTTTCTGTGTTTACCACATAAGGATCGAGTGGGAGGTGTCACGGCAACCTGGCGCCGCCCACACCGTGCGCACCACACACACACTGCACATGCTCTGCACAGCAGCATGTCTGTGAGGCCTGACAAGGTGAGCTTAATTTAAATCAGCTGGCAGCTCGTGCCAGCACTATAAGAACAACAGCAAACCAGCCATGCTGTAAAAAACACAGCAAGCAGGGCGGGCAGCAGCAGACACAGAGACTTGAAACCTGTGAGGAAAGGGACTTTAAACTTAAAGGACTATCGGTAAGCTCATTGATTGGAGTTTTTAAGGTGCTTTTTGGATCTGTTTCTTTTAGGTGGAGGAAGACAAAATTAATTTGAGTAATCACTGAATGTGTAAATGTTTGTTCTATATAAATTGTTCTGCATAAAAGATAAGTCTATTCAAGTAATTATTGAATATTTATCTGAGCATTTATTGTATAAATTTGTAGCAAAGTATTTAATTTATTTGTGTTTCTGTTTGAAGGTTTTTCACCTGAACACCTGACATTCTGAAAGGCTGATTAACTGAACACCTGACATTCTGAAAGGCTGATTAACTGATCATCTGATTAGCTGAACACCTGACTAGTTGTAACCACTGTTGACTAAATCAACTGTATCATCTGTACAACTGTTGGAATAAAAAAGGAAAGCTGAGTGAAAAAGGAAGTCTGGTCCTGGTCCTTCAAGTGCGGACACCTCACAGTAACTGGAGCGCTTGACATATTATTATTATTATTATTATTATTATTATTATTATTATTATTATTATTATTATTATTATTATTATTATTATTATTATATTATTATATATATATATATTCCGTTTTAAGGTGAGATGGCCATTTCAAATTGGGCTATCTCCAAAAGTTAATTATTTGTAGTGTCACATACAACCATTATGTCCTGACTATTCCAATACTGTACAAGTCAGATGTGTGTGTGTGAATACACACTTGCTTTGCATGTCTGTCCTCCCCCTCCACACACACACTCATCTCATCTGCACTCACTATTGGCTCCCCATCACTTGTTTTGCATGTACAATATCTACAGTGATAAATCCATCCATCCATCCATCCATCCAACCATCATCTTTACCCACATTGTCTTCCTTTGCAGTTTGGTGAAGCTCTTGAATGTTTACAACTCAAGTTCATGCCAAATATTCTCTGTGGATTTGAGATCAGCACTGCTGGTCATTTTAAAACACTCTTTTTGTTTTTAACCACTCCTGCATGCTTTCAGGTGTGTGCTTTGGGTCTTTGTCTTGCTAAACGACACATGATCTTCACCTCAAGCCAAGTTTATTCTCTGGATGGGACATTTCTCTCTAGAATCTGTAAATTTCCAATTTCATGTCTCTTCTGATACAACAAAGACCTCCACTGCCAGACAAAGCAAAGCAGCCCACAGCGTTATGGATCCTCCCCCATGCTTAGCTGTGGGTATGGGATTGTTTTCCTTTTGAGCTTCATTGCCCCATCTGTAAACAAACTGTTGGTGAGGATTGCCAAAAAGCTTGAGTTTTCTTTCCAGCAATGATATCCTCCTTAGCATTTGATTATAAAGCTCTGCTTGGTTTAGTGTGTGACACATATACATGTAGAAAGCATGACCCCAAACTGTTAAAGGTTGACCTTCAGGTCTTTTAACAGATTGCATGGTGTGATTTTGTTGTTCACCAACAACCTGCCTTTAGGGGCCAAGATGGGGTAGAGTTAGGGCAGCCAGAAAGTTGCAGCTCAACTCCCAGCCAATCCCCAAATGTCGTGGTGTCTCTGAGCAAGACACCTAATCCCTAATTGCTCCCTGGGTGCTTACATAGCTGCTCAATGCTGCACCTGGGTGTATCTCACGTGTGATGGGTTAAATGCAGAGAGCCAATTTCACCATTTTATGGGAACATACAATGATGACAATCTCAGCCTTCACCTTCTGAGGTTTTTCTCATCAATTTCTCCTTTTCCTCCATGTGCAGGGAGGTTCTTCACACATGCTTAGCAAACTTCTTTGTAACGTGCATGGTTGAAACAGGGACCAAGGTCCATGGAGATGGCCTTGTACCCTTTGGAGATTTTGTGTTTGCTAATTAAAGCCCTTCTGATTTCCTCAAACAGCTCCTTTGTCTTCACATTTGTGACAATCTAAACAACGTGGCTCTTTATTAAACTCTAATGTCCTCTTTCATTGGCTATCTCGTGCCACATGAGCACTGCCAATTTATCACATGTTATTCTCTGTATTTTACACAGGTGAATCAAAATGTGTTTCAACACTGATTTCCTTTGTAAGGTGTCCATACTGATGCCACAGCACATTTTAGGTTTGTCTATTTGACTCCTCATTGGTTATGTTAAAACATTGTTTAATCATTTGCTCTTATTCACCAAACACAAGTTTTCTACAAACTAAAGTTGATTAGCTTGAAACATATGTTTATGTTTATGTTTATTAAATTTGTTCATTTTTTTTACAAAAGAAACAATACAAGACAATCCCATAAATGATAATGCACAAAATATAAAAAATGAAAGGTAGCAGAAAGAAGAATAAATCTTATTATATCTGCCCTTTTTTTCCAACAATCAGATTAAACAATGATAATCTTCAACCAACAGTACAAAATGACTAACTCTTTCTGATTTTCTAACTAATACAATACACATTACGCTATTTCATATATATTTTTTAACACATTCGTTTTGATCATTTTCTTAAATGTAAACATTGACTTGGCATTTTTAACTACATTATCCAAGCCATTCCATAATCTAATTCCCTGGATTGAGGTAGAACGTCCCTTAATATTATTAAGGAGATGCTTTACATTATGTACCTGAACTTCATGTGTACCAGTAATGGGAGCAGGACTGTACACTGACAAAAACCATATCTTCTGCCTCTTACCTTTTGTTGGCCATTGACATGATCTCCAACTCACCTCAAACCCACCTAAATTGTGTTGTCTGTGTTCCCAACCCATCTCAAGAGTGCTACAGCCATAATTTGACTCCTGGATGAAATAATTTTGAGAAGCACATTTTAATAATAATAATGAATTTAATTTATAACACACTTTTCATTAATGAAAATCTCAAAGTCTCAAATTTTCAGGTCTAAACGCCATGCACATTATATATGTACCGGTATATAAAAAATAAAATGCTGTTTAAATGCACCTCTCTTCATCGAGTCCAGCAGATTAAATAATTAATGTGGAACGACATCCATGGCATGTACAAAGGAAGCTGAGGGGGTTATGATTATGGCTGGATGTGGACAATAAAATACTGTGCACAGTCAAGAACACAGTTTTGCAAGCTGTGCACACAATAACAGCCTGTGATCGTCAAAGACTGGCCGTTCAAAATATTGCTATATGGCTTACTGTTTCTTGGGTTGTCAACATTCAGACATTGCAACAGAAAATCTGCCCATTTTCACACAATGTCCCTGTAATTTTGCATTGTCAACAAGTCTTGAGCAGTTCCAATGCAATATCTTTAGCCAAGTGTTCAGTAAGATTGTATTGGATCGTTTTATTTATGATCTGCAATGTTTTTATGTTTTTCGTGTTGTACTTCATTGTCTGTGTTGCCTGTTGCGTGTTTGTTTGTCCAGCACTTTGGTGTGGACTTGTTCCTGTTTAAAGTGCTTTATAAATAAAATGGTATGGTATGGTAAGATCCTTCTGCTGTGTGTCATACAGTGTCCACCAAGACCAACGTGGAGTGGTACCCCACTGCATCGAAAAGTTGCAGTGTACAGGCCAAGAAATCCATAAAAGTGATAAATTGTGCTTTTTTTTAGCAAGCAGTTTCTGGTGCTCTGTTACCTTTGCCACACCCCACCCCACCTCCACCCCAATTTCGCAAACATCCTTTGGGGTTTTGTTCACGTCTCATACTTTGCTGTCAATTCGCCCTGCTGTTTCTGTTAGTAGCCTGGAGGGCATCAAAGCTGCAGGTTTGTCCTGAACCTCTTTGTTTTTTTTATTTTTTATTATTGCACCGGACGGTATCTGACTTACTATTTCAGACAGGGAGACACAGAGACTAACAGGGAGGCAGAAGTGGTTCTAAAAGTCAGTGCTGGTAACCTTGTCCGCCCATGGTCATGGGTCATTTGGCAAGTGCATGTTGAAATTTGCCTCAGTAGGAATCCCCTTTCCAAGGCTGGTATAGTGAACAGGAGGGGTTGAGGAGGCAGGGATGCAGAGGTGAAACGGAGAGACAAAGCAGACTGTCAACAGTGTTACACAGGAAATAGTCTGAAAGACTTGTATGTTTTCATAAGCATTTTTTTTGGTGTGGTCATGTGTTTCCATGCCGAAAGAACCACTCCAGTTGTGACATCTGTGCTTCTATAGAATTTAAATTACTTTCATGAAATGTTGACATCTTTAACTATTCAGCTAAAGTTAACACCTATGTTGCCCTACACCAAAAAATGAAAAAAGTGACAGTATGTACAATAAAGCTACCTGTTGTAAATAGCTTCTTGTCAAATTGACAGTGGCTAGTCTGAGCAGGACCAAATCCGAAATGAATTGTTTTTTTTAAGCAACTACAATCTCAAAACTACAGTGGTTCATACAACACTACTTTTTAAACCTAAAGGCCACTGCTAATTTTGTACTATATGGGTGTTTACATACATTTCTTTCCAGTGGAGGTCCATGCACTTTACACCAAGGCCTTCAATGGTGTCCTGCCTAAATTTATCCACCTCTGAATGCCATTATTTTGATGCCACAGCTTCAGAAACCATCAGTAATTTACAGAAACGCAGACTGTTATGGTGCTGCACAGATAGGTATCTCGTAGTAAGAATGAATGCCATTATACTAAAGCAAGAAACATAAATAACACAATTCAACGAGTTGCCTTTTCCTGCAGCCACAGCTGCACCACATACCATATTTTCTGCCATACACGTCGCACCGCCGTACATGTTGCATCAGTCCGTTTATGTCCAATAAATTGGAAAAATCCATAAACATGTCGCACCGCCGTATACGTCGCATCTATTATGCGTCACCGCTGACGCGTCGCATATGTTACACGTCATCGCTGACAACCCGGAAATGTGGGTTGGTGTTTTGCCAAAAATGGATTGGCTGCTAAATGGCCACAGGAGCATGCACGGAAGGACTTTAACAAGATAAACTGTCACGATTCACGCCTATTAAAATTAGATTTGTATATCACTCTGTGCATAGCTTGGTGTTCTGGATCCTGTTCTTCCTTTCTGTCGGTGTGTGAGTTTAAGTTTGTCTTGGCTTCATGTGGGTTTAAGGTTGTCTCCACTCAAGCCGGTCTGTCGTCATTGCAGTTCTGATTACTTTCAATCAGCTGCACCTGTCGCTGCACCCTTTATAAGTCAGACTCTCACACAGGGTAAGTGCCAGATAGTTGAAAACAGTTCACTGTGAGTAGATATCCTACGCCTCATTTGTTTACTTGTTCCTGTCCTTTCTCTGGTTTCCTGTATTCTCGCCTCCTCTGACCTCCTGGTTTTGACTCCTCGTCTGTCTGACTTCTCGCCGCCTGCTCTGCCCTTCACGGATTGACGATTACTGGATTTATGGTACCGACCCTTGCCCGCCTGACAACGCCTCCTCGCTTTCTCCAACTGGACCTGTCGCCCATCTGTTTCCCGGTTTGGACCTATCGCTTGTTGGATTATTCTGTACACCTGTCAGATTACATCACAGACTCTTCGCTACGTTCGGATGTCCACCCTCACTGGAATTGGCCCATCCTGCAGCGGCTCTGCCCGGGAGGAACGACTCATACCGCTGAAACCCCCTTCATTCATGAGACAACTCGTTCCAGCCCGAGGGGTCCAGTTCTCCGGTACCAGAACCAGTCTTTAAACCCTTTTAAGGGATATTTCATTAAAGTGTTATTTCAACCATTTTTCTGCTCTGGTGATTTTGGACCGGTTCAGTAGGGGTTTGTTACAGAACTATCTGGCCACAATATGGACCACTCACCTTCTGATGACTGGCACTCTGGTGTCGAAGGGGCCATAGTTAAATTAGAATCAGGCATGGAGGACATAGTATGTATGTTAAAGGAAATAACACCTCAGACTCATCATACTAACACTACCTCCTCTAGCCCACTTCCAGAACTGTTGACAGGTAAACCCGACCAGTGTCGGCCTTTCATAATACAATGCAAGATCACCTTTCAGCTCTGGACGTCCTGTTTTTCCACTGAGAGGTCCAAAGTCGCATATGCGATCTCTCTCCTTTTTGGTCCAGCCAAGAGGTGGGGAACTGCTGAATGGCAACAAGACTCACCTGTCTGTCATGTTTATCAGTCCTTTGCTAAAGAACTTTGTTGAGTCTTCGATCCAGTGCTTCCTGAGAGAGAGACTGCCAGACACCTTTTCACTATTAAACAAGGTAACCGCAGAGTAACCGAATACATCATTGACTTTCATTTTATCGCTTCAGGAAGCCACTGGAATGAGGAGGCGCTCACAAATGCTTTTTATCGGGGTCTTAACGACAATAATAAGGATGGTCTGGCATTAAAACGTTACCCCGATTAACTTCAGGACCTGGAGGATTTAGCCACCAGGATGGACCTTCGTTTGGCTGAGCGTTCAATGGAACGAGGTTCACATCCCTAGCCTATCACCGAGTTTGTGAGTAAGGACTGACAGCCTGTCCGCTCTCTGAACCCACCTTCCAGACCTGCTTCCCCCACTAAGGAGGAACCTAGGCAACTAGGCCGCAGTCGTCTCACTCCTGTCAAGCGTGAAAGACAATGCAAGTGACATCTTTGTTTTTACTGCGGTGGCGCTGGACATACTGTTTCTTCCTGTCCGGTAAAAGGACCTGTTCAGTAAACGCGAGGGGATGTTTACTGAGCTGACCCAAGAATCTGAACTCTCCTTACCCTTTGTTTTGAAAGCGGATCTTGTCATCCCGGGTAAGTCACCAATTCCTATTAATGTGTTCATTGACTCTGGGGCAAACACAAAATTCATAGACTATGAGTTTGCGGTGGCAGCAGGTATTAGACTGTCTGAATCCTCCAAGAAACATTATGTGGTGGCTTTGGATGGTCATCCTTTGAACTCCTCATCTCAGACCACGGAGCCAGTCACCTTATGCTTGGGAGGTAATAACAGGGAAACTATAAACTTTCTAGTCATCAACTCCCCTCATTCACCTGTTATATTGGTTGCCACTTGGCTTCATAGACACAATTTTCACATTGATTGGAGAAGAGGTGAAATACTAGGATGGTCAGAAGAATGTTTGTCTTCCTTTTTCAAGGATGCCGTCATTTCCAAAGACTCTGTAGCTACCGCTGAGTATTATTATCCTTAACTGTCTAGGGTACCAGCAGAATACCACAACCTCAAGGAGGTATTTAATAAAGTGAAGGCCACTTCTCTGCCTCCTCACCGGCCATACAATTGCCCTATAGACCTGCTTCTGGGCTCCACTCCTAGAAGAGCTCTATATTATCTTTCTGCACCTGAACAGCAGTCTATGAGAGACTATATCAGGGAGGCGCTCCAAGCTGGCATCATCCGACCATCAGTCTCTCCAGCTGGGGCAGGGTTCTTTTTTGTCAGCAAGAAGGATGGATCGCTCCATCCCTGTATTGACTATAGAGGCCTTAACAAGATTACGGTGAAAAACAAATATCCATTACCTCTCAAGAACTCTGCCTTTGATCTCCTCCAAGGAGCTAAGTTGTTTACTAAGTTAGACCTGCGCAACGCCTACCATCTAGTCCGCATTTGTGAGGGGGATGAATGGAAGACTGCTTTTAACAACCCCACAGGCCACTATGAGTACTTGGTCATGCCTTTTGGTCTAACTAATGCCCCCACTGTTTTTCAAAGTTTAGTTAATGATGTTTTGAGGAACATGGTTAACCACTGTGTTTTTGTTTAGTACTTAGATAAATGAGATGAGGTACCATAATTTGGAGCTTTCCAAGATGGCGTCAGTGTTTGAGGCTTGTCGTCTGATGCTCCTCCTGTTTTTTCTTTTGTTTGCTTTAAATTTTATCACAAGTGGAAATGCTCGGTTTGTGTATGATTGTCAAAGATTGTTGGACTTTGGAGCTTCGTCTGGAATTAAGTTATCGAGGAATTATGCTGGTGACAAACCGTTGCCTTTCCTGTTGGGCGTTCCGGCTTTCCTGTGTCGTTCCTGGTCTTTATCTTTCCAACGGAGGCGAGTCCGCCGCCGTGGTAAACGCAACGGTTGACACAGTTGAACCCGGAGGCCTCCACCGGGTTCAACTGTCTCCCACTTACAATCACTTGTTTACACTTGTTTCCTCCATGAAACTCAACAGTCATGTAAACATGATCGTCAAATCCTGTTTTTTCCAGCTGAGCGACTGTCTAAGCTTAAGCCCATATTATCAAAAAATAACCTGGAGACAGTGATTCACGCATTCATTACATCTAGGCTTGATTACTGCAATTCACTTCTGCTTGGCGTCAGTCAGGCCACCATTGCACGATTACAACTGGTTCAGAACGCAGCAGCCCGATTTTTAACCAGCACACGCAAAAGAGAGCACATTACACCAGTCTTGGCCTCCCTGCACTGGCTACCGGTTCATCTTCGAATCCAGTTCAAAATTCTCATGTATGTCTACAAATCACTGAACAGTCTCGCCCCCGCCTATCTCTCAGATCTGATACACCCATATGTCCCTCCACGTGCTTTGAGGTCTGAGGACCGGGTACTCTTAAGAGTTCCAGAAACTCGCCTTAAGCGCAGAGGAGACAGGGCCTTCTCTGTAGCAGGCCCAAGACTCTGGAACGAGTTACCGCTGCTCATCAAACAGGCCCCCTCCCTCTCAGTTTTCAAATCCCGGTTAAAAACTCATTACTATTCCGTTGCTTTTAACACCAGCTGATTTGTATTTGATCGTTTTATTTATGATCTGCAATGTTTTTATGTTTTTCGTGTTGTACTTCATTGTCTGTGTTGCCTGTTGCTTGTTTGTTTGTTCAGCACTTTGGTGTGGACTTGCTCCTGTTTAAAGTGCTTTATAAATAAAATGGTATGGTATGGTACAATGCTGTTATTGCTAGTATCACTCAGCCCTCTGTGAATAGCAAACAACCATCAGGGTGTTAACGATCCATCATCAGGCTGATAGTCCTCCTTGATCATGTGAGCAGCTGTTTTGGCTGTCATCAGCCAACTGGTTGATCCACTGTGGGAGGGTGCTATTTATAAGACTGAGCTGAACACAGCTTCTCAGACTGAGGAAGTCTTTCGGATGAAAGACGAAACGTTTCTACAGCTTTTTTTGCTTTGTTTTGTTTTTTGAATGTCCAGAGGACCAGACTTAGCTTTTTTGGATTTTTCTACCTGGATTATTGAACATGCATCAGGGTGTCTCAGCTGAACTTTTCTTAATAAATGCACTTTGACGGTTAAAACATGGCAAAATGAAGCCGACGAAATAAAGCGGCTTTAAAATTACTACACGCTCACCCGCCCATAATGATGACAGAAATGCCTATTTATTATTATTTTTTATTCAAACCCGTTGAATTCTTCATACTCTGTATTGCTGGTGAAGAGTTCTGCCAACTTCTGAGGTAACAGGTAGTTGATGCAGCTCAGAGCACTGCCTCCTCTTCCTCCACCACGTCCAGCAAACATCCTGGCCTTCCTGAACCCAGACGGATAGATTCTTTACTGACTGAGGTCCGCGCTTTATCCATCCATCCGAGGACCTGCTGGAATGTCGCGTGGCATATCCGTCCTGTAGCCGTGAAGCTGTTGCTCTCCGTCCACCATCCACTCCTCCCAAAGGCGGTGCAGAGCTGCTTTGAAGCTTGGTCAAGCCTCCCAGGATGATGGCAGGAATTGAGTTAAACACTTTAATTTTATCTTTAAATTGCAGCATGATGTTCACGCACACGCTGTCCATCCAGCAGGACTTTTTTTGCTCTAAAATATCCGTACACATTCAGGTACACTGGTAGTCGTCAAAAGCCCAGAGAGCCCTTTAGCGCCCTGAGCAGCCGAAAGTGGTACTGTGCCCCTTGCAGCCGAAAGTGGTACTGCTCCAATTTTTCCGTCAGAATGAATGGAAACGTTCATATCTCAGCCAAAAATTGGTCTAAAAATATGGGGGGGAAAATCCATAAATACGTTGCTTCTCCGTTTAAGTTTCAAGCCATGCAAATTAGGCAAAAAACTGTGACTTATAGGCGAAAATGTCCGGTACATATTTACCAAAAGCATCAACTTAGATGCCATAACTTGACAAAAATATAATACATTTGAATAAAATCCATTTTACACACCAAAAATTTTGATTATCTGTACACACACTCGGTGCCGGCCCAAGCCTCCATGGGGCCATAAGCGAAATTTGGATTGTGGCCCTCTAGCCTGGTTAAAACCAGACCCTTGTCCTTCACTTCGCTTCGTACTAGGGTCTGGACTTTCTCCATTGTGAAACGATTCTTGCTGGAGGCGTTGGCCTGAGGAACAAAACCATTGGATCTTAGAAAAATTTTGAACAGGGAAAAGCATTCTGCTCCCTCCCCTCAGAGCCATATATGGCTGATCCCCCGTGGTCTGTTAAACTTGACAACTGCTCCGCCTCCTGCTGAATTTTCTCTCGCTGCCGGCTGCATATTCTGTGTTTATATGTTAATAAAACGTTTTAATAAAATAAAATAAAACCATGGATCGCTGGTCCAGCTCACCAGAAGACCAGAAAATCTGATGGGACTCGGGCAGCAACGTAAAACCCGATTTTAATTCTCTCGTGACAGCCTGAGGCATTTCCTCGTAGCGGAGGGAGAGGAGGAGGAGAAGGAGGGAGAAGGGAGCGATCACTTGACTTTTGGCCAAAAAAAAACAAAAGAAAACTCCAGATAAGGGATTAAGAAGGGGAAATTAATACATTTGTGTCACATATAAAACAGTCCTGCATCGCTTTGCATCGCTTTGAATGAGAACATGCGGCTGCTCGCTGGCTGCGCTGGGACAGGTGGGGGCGTGGGTTAGGGGCCAAAAACTCAGCCCCTTCTGTTCTCTGATTGGTCCGGTCAAAAATCTACCGGAGAAATCGTTGTCTATGGGATAAGTCCCAGACTGAGCAGTGAAGGGAAATGAGAATTGAGCGGAGCTGCGTAGGAATGGCGAGGGCCAGGCTAGTGGCCCTCTATTTCTGCTAATAATGTGGATTACTGCAATCTGCAACAAACAGCCAGATGATCAAATCATTCACCCAGCAAACATAAACTCATTGCCAGTGGTGGGCAAATGAACGCTAGGGAGCGCTAATCCGCTTACAGTGGACCTAAACTTTTTGTCAGCGTTTTTGTGAATTGACTAACTTTTATAATTCATAAGCGGATTTGTGCTATTTTTATTTAAAATGCAGTACCGCTAATAACTAATTATCTATCAGTAAAAACCAATAAACTTATTTACAAGCTCTTATGCTGCTTGTTTTACCTTTTTCCCCACGTAAAGAGCAGAGAGGAGGAAGGGTGTGAGGGGGAGGGGGGCAGAGCTGAGAACAGACTCGGATCTACCATGTAGGTAAATGCCTGGGGGTCCCATTTCAGCAGTGGCCCCGGCCCCGCCTCGCCCCGTGCAGTCACCTACATCACTAACATTGATCCTGCTTGTTAATGTACATTTAACATAAAAATAATTATAGTTACGATGAAAACGATCATTAAATACGCAATAAAAAAACGGTCGATTTCTGTATCCCCCTACTAAAAATGGACTATTCCATCTTGACATCTTCCGGGTCAGACGTGAACTCGGGGGCTAGTTCTGTGGCTACTGTTTGTGCTGGGTACTTGGATAAATCCGTAGAGAACCCCGCTGTTTCAAGCCAAATTAACGCGGCCGGAGGAGTTTATTGAGGGTTTTGTGTCGACCATTTGACGGTGAGTCGTTATTTTTATGTATTTTAGTTACTTTTCATTAAATCTGTTGACTACCTATAGACGCTAACTCTGTGTCTGCCTGTTGGTAGTGCTGGGTTACTAATGGATAAATCCGTAGAGAACCCCGCTGTTTCAAGCCAAATTAACGTGGCCGGATGATTTTATTGTGTGTTTTGTGTCGACCATTCGACGGTGAGTCGTTAGTTTCATGTATTTGGGTTACTTTTATGTATAAATGCGGTGGCGACACACCCGTGTATTTGAGATTTAAACGTGGTTTTAGGGATTAAAAGATCATTCTATTTTTTGTTAATTTCGTGGCCGAATAGAATATATGTACGTAAAGTATTAAATAAATCCTTTGATTTTTGTAATTTCATCCTTTTAGGATCATTTTTGTTACTTTTCAGTTGGCAGTGTAGTGCAAATATTGATAACGCTGCCGGCTATATATAAATATATATATATATATATATATATATATATATATATATATATATATATATATATATATATATATATATATATATATATATATATATATATATAATATATAAATAGCGGATTAGATTAGCTTCCCCTAATTTTCATAAGACATTTGTGCTTTTGAAATTGTGGACCTAAAAAAATTAATAAGCGTTTTAGAAATTGTGGAACTAATTTTTTAATTTGCGTTGCCCAGCACTGCTCATTGCAACTCTGACAACCCACCTTTACCCACACATTTGATCTGTTTATATTACTTCTTCCTCATTATCTGCATTTCCTACCTCAATTCCTGCATCATGAAGGACCCCATTCACCCAGCACACACTTTTTGCTCCGCTCCTCTCAGGAAGGAGGTTAAGGAGCATTAAATGTAAAACCAGTAGACTGAGGAGCAGCTTCTACCCTGAGGCTGGTAGACTCATGAATATCTAACCAGGATAATCACTGTGAAAAATCACATCATGTTGCCGCTGATCTGTTTCATGTTGCTGTGTTCATTTGTGCTCATCTGCTCACACAGACTCATGTTCATGCTGCTGTTCGACATAATGCTTTTATGCTATTAGTGTTTAGTGTATTTTTAGTTGATGTTTTTCTTAGTTCATATCTTAGATGTTATTACTGTTTTTCTTTTACATTTTTTTGTTGGATACAACAGGGACCCTGTATACACAATTTCGTTCCACCACATGTACCACATGTGGTGCAAATGACAATAAAGTATCTCTGACTCTGACTTTGAATACAGGTAGTCCTCAACTTACGGCGGTCTCGACTTACGGCAATCCGATGTTACGAACGCATCATATTAATAAAAAAATTACATTAAATTTAAAAAAAATTATATATTTTTTTAATGTGTTTAAATGTTCTTGATGTCATGTGTACAGCACTTTGTTGCAGCTGTGGTTGTTTTAAATGGCTTTATAAATAAAGTATTATTATTATTATTATTATTATTATTATTATTATTATTATTATTATTATTATTATTATTATTATTATTATTATTAAGCCGATTTACTCAGTTTCCGGCAGTTTCCGACAGTTTCTGACAGTTTTCGGCAGTGTCCGTCAGTTTTTGGCAGTGCCCGCCAGCTTCGGTTCCCTCCAGCTTCGACAGCTGGCTTTGGACAGATAGTCTGTCCGATCAGAGATTGCTTCGCTCGGGTAAATGAGCTAGAAACGGTTGGTGAACTCTGTGGACGTCTCAGGCGGACAAACGGATTGGTGGCCTGGATGTTGTTGGCACCCGGAGCTAACAAGCTAAAACGCGGACGGACGGCTTGGCGGTTGGTGGCACCCAGATCTAACATTTCAACGTCAGCCCAACTGGGGAGATGGAGTCGACGGGCAGCGGAGATGCCTTCTGCGGCCGGGAGCTCGCCTCGATGCTCCGCCTGGCAGCCTCAGACTGTTGGTCGGACCCGGAGCTAACAAGCTAAAACGCGGACGAACGGCTTGGTGGCCTGGATGTTGTTGGCACCCAGAGCTAACAAGCTAAAATGCGGACAGACGACTTGGCGGTTGGTGGCACCCGGAGCTAACATGCTAACGCCATCCCCACCGGGGAGACGGAGCCAACAGGCAGCGGAGATGCCTGCTGCAGCCGGGAGCTTGCCTCGATGTCCGCCTGGCAGCCTCAGATGTTGGATGGACACCAATCTAACATGCTAAAATGCAGAGAAACAGCTGTGGAAGCCTTTTGGAAGGGCTAACATGCTAACGGGCGCAGCTAATGGAGGGGCTAACATGCGTGCAGCTATTGGAGGGGCTAACATGCTAACGCGTGCAGCCTTTTGGATGGACACCGCGGAGAAACGGCTCCCAGTAAGTTATTCACTCTTTTTCCCTTCATTATGTATGAAGTTAACATGCTAACAGTCCTTCCTGTAAACAGTTTGGACCGCGTGAATTAGCACAAAGCTGCAGAGCTCGGACGTGCAACGAGCTAACATGCAAACAGACGGAGACAGGCTTGACCAGCTCAAAGTAAGAAATTAACATTATTATTGTTCCAAATGTACTGTATGTGTTTTTTGATAATTATGTAGTGTACTGTGTTAGGATAGGCGAAGCGCTTGGTAACTGTTTTGTACCATACATGTACGTGTATAAGTGGCGGCTCGGGTGTTTTCCGACTTACGGCGATTTTCGTGTTACGAACGGCCGTAGGAACGGAACTCATTCGTAAGTCGAGAACCACCTGTACTTCACAAACCTGTGCTTCTACTTAGGGAGGCCCCTGGTGGCCCTAAGCAGCCTCTTAGTTTGCTTATTTCTTAGGCCGGCCCTGCACACACTTCATCCTCAAGAAGAAAGGAGTTCCTCTGTGCCACAGCTCATCATGGCATTTTTTTTCCAACAAGTTTATTTCTATCCCCAAGGAAGCTAACACTGAAAGTTGAGTCTGCTTTGTATTTTTTTTTATTTGCTTTAGGGCTGAGAATGTCCAGTCAACATTTAGCTTCTGCAGGTCACTGCATGCATTCATTCAACCTTTATTTAGGCAGGTTAATCCCATTGAGCCTCGAGGACTCATTTACAAGAGAGACCTGTAATCTAAACCTAATGTAATACTAATGATAATACAAAATACAAATTGATAATAGTAACCTAATTTAATGTAAACCTGCATCCTAGCACCAATCAGACTGCTCTCTGACCGTCCAATCAAATGACATGAACATGCTGACGTTGTCTAATATCTGACTGATCAAAGCAAAAGTTTTATTGCCATTTGTTTTAACCTGCAGGTACCTGCTTTGTTGATTCTGAAGGCCTTGAGGCAGATTTCTTTTACCCTAGCAATAGGTGATGGTCAAAATATAAGTGCATGACACTACTGGAAGCTGTGTACCAAGAGAAAACTGTGAAATGATGAGAACAGACATTTCAGAATAGTATTAAAAAATAATAAAATATACTGTATACTAAAATTTAAGGTGGTGATTCTGATTGTGTTTAGGCCCGCAGAGAAGACCTTCCTGGTCTTAATGGTCCAGCATTGATTCTACTCTAATTTTGCAAACAGCTGCAGCAGTAGCTACCGACAAATCTTCTCATGGAGCTGGGGACACTTTCAACAGGAGTGTCAGAAAATTTGTGCTAAAATACCTGTAGGGCAAAACTAACAGTGATGTTAATATTAATAAAATTATGTTTGCATAAACCAATATGGAATGTTTGAAACTGGAGTTGTTTTAAGGTGGCAGGAATGCACTTTGGTCCTGGACTCGCACAAACTGACTGCCAGCTCATCACTTTGGTCAACTGAGGTTGTCCAAAAAGATATCTAGAACAGGTGAGATATTGTTTATAACATTTCTCCAAAAAATTAAAAATATAAAAATCTGAACTGTCTATTGAAGCCTAAAGGTTAAAATCAACACCTTTTCAAGCAAAATGTCAAACGTTTTGTCCTAGAATTTGAGGTGCGTTTTAAATAATAATCTTGTGATTTTTCCAAATATATTTTAGCTAACTGTGTAAAGAATGCTGTTAAAGGTACATTTTCACATATTTCTGACATTTGTCGTCTACAAAACAGTTTAAATTATTGAGCTTAATTAAATTACCTATTTTTATGCTCACTAGCTGATGTCAACTTGCCTTTTAAAGCAGTTTTACTGTTTTTGTTATCATTTTATATTGCATGAGATAACATTAAAGACTCGGTGAAGCAGAATTGTATTCAGCATCTGCAATGTTTCATAGTTACCTCCCAAACGCCACATATTGTGTCGTCACTGTTTCCCACTCAGATGCTTCACCTTTCTTTCTTTTGTGCTAAAATAAAAATATAAAGCATATTGCAGACAAGATACTGTAAACTTATGTAACATCATCTTCAGCAGGAGATGGAGCTCAAAGAAGGACAATAGGTTTTTGTATTTACTCTCATTTCCTTCCCTAATTGAGTCACAGACTAAAGTGAAGCAATACAAAGGCTTTTTGTTAGCTACAAGAAACACCTATCCAAACACGTTGTGCAAGGACATGCTGGAGCAATTAATAACCCTCTGAGGCCATGGACTTGTTCAAGTGCAGTCATTTTAAGCCAGTAGGTCACCCCAACCCTGGAATGCCTAAAATAATGAGAACGATAATTACCAAGGTGTTTTTCTTTTTGGTTTACATCTCAGAAAGTAGAAGTTTATCATCATCGTGCCTGGAAATAGTTACGTGGGGACCTGTATGTGTACAAGCAGACGCAGATGTTCTGTCTTTGAAAGCCATTTTACATAAAATATCACAAATGGTCATAAATGAGCACAGAGTATTAAGTGCTAATTCATTATGTTAACTTTACATTAAAAAATACATTTATTTGAATCCCCTAGCATTAACAACTAACTGAAAGAAGAATGCCTCCCAGCTATATGAGCATATTTAAAGAGCCCTTCTCTGACATGCTGTTGAGAGATGGACAGTCTCCTGGCAGGTGATTAAAAGCTTCGATCCTGAATGTGTTATAAAAAGGTCCACTTTTCTTTATGTACGGAAATGATTGCTTGTTTCTATAGGTGTTGGTTGTTTCCCCGTGTTTTCTAAAGCCTCCACCCATTAACATGTAACACTTAGAAGATCGTGCAGTAAATGAACGACTTGCATGACAGTTATGGGTCTCCGGCTGCAGATGACGGGGTGCTTTAAAGGCGCAGTAAATTATTTTGAAAGTAAAAGCAAAGCTGGGCTGTTGCAGGGAGTAAGCATGCCATTAACTTTCTCTCAGTGAGGATATACACGCTTCACATTTCATTTAGCTGACATTTGTGTAGAGATTCTGCAATTAAGGTTATATGAGGCTCCCTTTTTTTTTGCAACATATTGCGACTCGTTCTTAACCAGAACTATTTGAGGCAATTGAAAGCGAGGTTTAAAATGGTTAATTGGAGATAGTGAGGGTTTTTATTGAGGGGCTGTCTTTTTGTTGCATGCTTTTCCAACCCTTTGACCCACAGGCATACACCTGGTATTGGGTCAGGTTACAGCCAGGCTCCAAGGCTTGCAGGTCAAGACCCAGTGCTTCACAGACCTCTAATCCCTTGCATGGCAGCATATTTGACTGAAGGGCTGGATCTACGCCCTCCCAGCCTCCATTCTTGAAAAAGTGCAGCGATACCTTCTCTGCTTTCCTGACATTTCTTCGACTCCTCTGACAAAATGATGATTAAACACAAAAAAGGGATGTTGAGGAGGTTTCGTGGAGCATTAAACTGCTGTGATTTATGCTGAGTTATGAGGATTACTTCTTGTCTGTGCGTGAGGAAAAGGATGGAAATGTAAGCTTTTTTTTAGATGTCTTCTTTGTAGGTTTTAAGTCTCAAGAGATAAATGTTAGAATTCAAAACTGAGGGTTTACCACTTGTTTTGTATCTACCTTATAAGCGACAGAAAGGTTTGATTAAATTTCTACAAACAAAGTTCTGGCGTAGTTTATTGCTGTGGTGGAATATTAGTTTTGGCTGCCAGGGGGAGGTGAATAACAAAACAGATCCTGAGTGTTGAGCCACAAACAGACTCCTTCCATGTTTGACCCCAAGAGTTCATACTAATCCCAGATTATTCTCTCAGGCAGTGCAGTACTAAGCACACCAGGGGGAGCAGTTATACTGTTATTTTAATTTGCAATCAGAGACCCGAAGAAGTTTGAAGGTCCTGTCTTGAACACAAAGCAAAGAGGACATGATCACATAAATAATCACATTTCTAGTGGAGAGCTACTCCTCAAGCTGCCCCGTTACCCTGCGTCAAGTGGCCCCATCTGCTCCTGGCATCCAGTCTGACTCTTCATCAAGATTCACACATTCTTTTATGCTTCATAAAACTACAATTAAAAAAACGATTATGACGTAAGGAAGATAATTTACATTCTGTTCTTGAGTACAAACCTTTTTTCATGACGTCGCTGTTGAATGTTCACTCTTGGCTGCTGACACCATTCATATTCACATTTTTTTTAAATTCTTGTAAGTAATCCTTGTTTGCTGCTTCATACCCTTGTGTCACTACCGCAATCTGATTACTCAGCGTTTCTGCGCTCCCCGGCCGTCAATGACAGAAAGAAGCATAATGACTTAAGCTACTGTGTTTGTTCACCACCCTGCATCAGTAGCCTTCAGCGGTTTCAATAAAACAAGTCAATGTGTGCAGCTGTGTGTGTGTGTGTGTGTGTGTGTGTGTATGTGTGTGTGTGACTAGAACAGCTACAGCAACAACAACAAAAATAACAAGACAAACCACAACATGAACAACAAAACATTTACACTCACACTGGTAATCTGTCATGACAAGCAGTTACGTCAGTACAGTACTGTAGTTAGAAAACATCCCAACTACCGGTAAATGCTCTAAACCTAACACACACACACACACACACACATACATTGCAGTACACTAATAGGTGATGACTTGACGGTTTATGTGGCTAAGCCAGCAACAGAGGCTGCTCTTTAAAAGTAATGACTCTGTATTCATTCATCAGGATATTTTAATGGTAATAAACCACAATTTTTAATTGTTATTACCGGTAATCCAGAAAAATAAAGTAATGCTAATATATATATATATATATATATGTATATATATATGTATATATATATATGTATATATATATATATATATATATATATATATATATATATATATATACAGGTAGTCCCCGATTTACGAGCGCTCTGATCTACGAGGTTCCGGACTTACGAGCTGGCGAATTATTGGAAAAAACGCAAAAAATACTGAGTTTTCCTGTGTTTTTTCACCACAGTTCGTTAGCTAAACATGTGGACACACGTTTCCGATCATTTTTATGCACTCATAAGCAGTTTTTCGATGAAAAACGAGTGTTCGTAGTCGCGCTAGCAAAACCGTTCCAATTTACGAGCGAAATTCCGGACTTACGAGAAGCGTGGCGGCCGTTCCAAATTACGAGATTTCCGGTTTACGAGCGCCTCGTTGTAACGGATCTCGCTCGTAAATCGGGGACTACCTGTATATATATATATATATATATATATATATATATATATATATATATATATATATATATATATATATATATATATATATATATATATATATATATATATATATGTATATATATATATATATATATATATATATATATATATATATATATATATATATATATGTATATATATATATATATATATATATATATATATATATATATATATATATATATATATATATATATATATATATATATATATATATATATATATATATATATATATATATATATATATATATATATATATATATATATATATATATATATATATATATATATATATATATATATATATATATATATATATATATATATATATATATATATATATATATATATATATATATATATATATATATATATATATATATATATATATATATATATATATATATATATATATATATATATGTATATATATATATATATATATATATATATATATATATATATATATATATATATATATATATATATATATATATATATATATATATATATATATATATATATATATATATATATATATATATATATATATATATATATATATATATATATATATATATATATATATATATATATATATATATATATATATATATATATATATATATATATATATATATATATATATATATATATATATATATATATATATATATATATATATATATATATATATATATATATATATATATTATATATATATATATATATATATATATATATATATATATATATATATATATATATATATATATATATATATATATCCAGGCTACTTGTGCAAAAAGAGCTATAACAGAGTTTTGGCCACAAATTCAAAACATGAAAAAAGCTTTGTTAATTAGATAAAAGTCAAATACACAGGCATGATTGCATTGTTAGTTTTTAAACTGTTTCCTATTAAATACCCTGATGCATGCTCAATAATCCAGATAGAAAAATCTAAAAAAGCTAAGTCTGGTCCTCTGGACATTAAAAAAACAAAACAAAGCAAAAAAAAATGTAGAAACGTTTTGTCTGAAAGACTTCCTCACGCCAAATTTACACTACATGCGGTCCGGCTCCGTCCCGCTCCGCAGGTCGCAGCTGAGCGAGTCCAATTTCCACTACCTCCGCTCCGCTCAGGTCCGCCTGGATGCGCTGCTCCGAGACGCATGCGTGGGAATTGCGAGATCGCGCGATAAATCAAGTGATAAATAAGTAAGTCAGAACAAAACAATTCATTCGGTGGAAGAAGGAGAACAACTGTAGATACTGCTGCCTTGATCTTCTCTCGTAAATGAGCGACAGGACATGGTTTGAGCAACAGGAAGTGATGTATTACATTTCAGAATAAAATACTTTATTTATTTATTTATTTCTTGTATTGCGTTTGTAGGCGTAGTCATAAATGATAGTTTGACAGCATTTTTGTACAAATAAATCCGTATAGAGCTAGGATTAAGTCCGCCCGTGGTGATTTTATTTTGTAAATACGGAAGTTGTGCTCGTTCCTTTTCCTGTTGGTGCGACGTAATCTTCAAAAGTTGACTCCGGCACAGCTCCGGCGTCCGGCAGAAATAGAAATATTTCTAATTTTGACGGACTGCCGTCCGCTCCGCAGCTCGCCGCCGCCGTGCGGAGCCAGTGTAAATTCTCTCATTGATTATAATGGGTGCGTATTTGCTGCGGAGGTCGGACCGGAGCGGGGCGGAGCCGGAACGCATGTAGTGTAAATTTGGGGTCAGTCTTCTCCAATTTCTACTTCTACAATGTTTT
>JBBPBX010051892.1:4339-24411 GCA_038048925.1 Garcialebias charrua
AATGCCTTCTCCAAGTCCACAAAGCACATGTAAACTGGTTGGGCAAACTCCCACGCACCCTCCAGGACCCTGCTGAGGGTGTAGAGCTGGTCCAGTGTTCCACGACCAGGACGAAAACCACACTGCTCCTCCTGAATCCGAGGTTCGACTATCCGACGGACCCTCCTCTCCAGAACCCCTGAATAGACCTTACCAGGGAGGCTTAAGAGTGTGATCCCCCTATAGTTGGAACACACCCTACGGTCCCCCTTTTTAAATAGGGGAACCACCACCCCAGTCTGCCAATCCAAGGGAACTGCCCCCGATGTCCACGCGATATTGCAGAGTCGCGTAAGCCAACACAACCCTACAACATCCAGAGCCCTAAGGAACTCCGGGCGAATCTCATCCACCCCCGGAGCCTTGCCACCGCGGAGCTTTTTAACCACCTCGGCGACCTCAGCACCAGAGATCGGAGAACCCGACCCAAAGTCCCCAGGCTCTGCTTCCTCAGTGGAAGACGTGCCAGTAGGATTGAGGAGGTCTTCGAAGTATTCCGCCCACCGACTCACAACATCCCGAGTTGAGGTCAGCAGCACGCCACCTCCACCATAAATGGTGTTGGTCTCGTACCTCTTTCCCCCCCTGAGACGCCGGATGGTGGACCAGAATCGCCTCGAAGCCGTACGGAAGTCATTCTCCATGGCCTCTCCGAACTCCTCCCACGCCCGAGTTTTTGCCTCAGCAACCACCCGAGCCGCATGCCGCTTGGACTGCCGGTACCTATCAGCTGCTTCCGGGGTCCCACAAGCCAAAAAGGCCCAATAGGACTCCTTCTTCAGCCTGACAGCATCCCTCACTGCCGGTGTCCACCACCGGGTTCGAGGGTTGCCACCACGACAGGCACCAACAACCTTGCGGCCACAGCTCCGATAAGCTGCCTCGACAATAGAGGCGCGGAACACGGCCCACTCGGACTCCATGTCCCCCGCCTCCCTCGGAACGTGTTCAAAGCTCTCCCGGAGGTGGGAGTTAAAGCTCCGTCTTACGGGAGACTCTGCCAGACGTTCCCAGCAGACCCTCACGATACGTTTGGGTCTGCCAGGTCTGACCGGCATCCTCCCCCACCATCGGAGCCAACTCACCACCAGGTAGTGGTCAGTAGACAGCTCCGCCCCTCTCCTCACCCGAGTGTCCAAGACATGCGGCCGCAGATCAGATGAGACGACAACAAAGTCGATCATCGAACTGCGACCTAGGGTGTCCTGGTGCCAAGAGCACATATGGACACCCTTATGCTTAAACATGGTGTTCGTTATGGACAATCCATGACGAGCACAGAAGTCCAATAACAGAACACCACTCTGGTTCAGATCAGGGGGGCCGTTCCTCCCAACCACACCCCTCCAGGTCTCACTGTCATTGCCCACGTGAGCGTTGAAGTCCCCCAGTAGAACAAGGGAGTCCCCAGGAGGCGCACTCTCCAATACCCCCTCCAAGGACTCCAAAAAGGGTGGGTAGTCTGAGCTGCCGTTTGGTGCATAGGCACAAACAACAGTCAGAGCCCGTCCCCCCACACGTAGGCGAAGGGAGGCTACCCTCTCGTTCACCGGGGTGAACCCCAACGTACAGGCACCAAGATGGGGGGCAACCAGTATGCCCACTCCTGCTCGGCGCCTCTCACCAGGGGCAACTCCAGAGTGGAAGAGTGTCCAACCCCTCTCAAGGAAACTGGTTCCAGAGCCAGAGCCATGCGTTGAGGTGAGTCCGACTATTTCTAGTCGGAACCTCTCAACCTCACACACTAGCTCAGGCTCCTTCCCCACCAGAGAGGTGACATTCCATGTCCCAATGGCCAGCTTCTGTAGCCGAGGATCAGACCGCCAGGGTCCCCGCCCTCGGCCGCCACCCATCTCACATTGCACCCGACCCCTTTGGCCCCTCCCACAGGTGGTGAGCCCATGGGAAGGGGGACCCACGTCTCCTCTTCGGGCTGTGCCCGGCCGGGCTCCATGGGTAAAAGCCCGGCCACCAGGCGCTCGCCAGCGTGCCCCACCTCCGGGCCTGGCTCCAGAGTGGGGCCCCGGTGACCCGCGTCCGGGCGAGGGAAAACTTAGTCCATTAATTGTACTCATCATAGGGGTTTTTGGGCTGCACTTTGTCTGATCTGACTTTGGTAACATGCTCAAGATAATTTCCTTTAAATCTTTCCTCCTCTCCTTTCCCTAAATTCTAAGCTGGAAACTATTTTAAGCTAAAGAGCCCACAGACTAAATATGTTAACATCCAGTATTGAAGTCTGTTGTGTTGAATTTAAGTGTGCTGACGTATTAAATTGAAAGAAAGTGAAATCATGTCAATCAAGTGTAATGGTGTTAATTTAGTGATTTATTTTAAATAAATGGTAGTGTCGCCTGGCATACCAACTAAGTTAATGTCCATTGTCACTCTATAGCTCTGTTTATTTATCCATCATAAAGATCACAGAAATATTGGGTAAACTGAAAAAGAAAAGAATCCGTGAAATTACTATTCAATCTGAATAAGTAAGTTAATTAAGGATAAAGAGGTCAGTATTAATATTGACCTCCTCATAATTCTTACACAAAATATATTGTTTGTAATATATTTAAGATTTTCACACATTTTACATCTAATAAAGTGTAAGCTGTATAAACAGCATGTCAAAAGTGCAATAGTAAATATGTTATCAAAGATAATTAAATTTTCCCAGGAAAGCTAATAAATGTATCTCTCGGGTTAGTTCTTATTTTTCACATAACAACATCACCAATTGTCTCAGGTTGTATTTAAGACATAGTTTACAGAAATCAAATAAGAAATAAGGATGCTGTGAACATTTGTGTGGCTGACACAAACGTCATGTTTTTGTTTACATACTGTGCTAATACTGACAGCTCTTATGAAGACATGGTGCTAGTTATAGCAGCTAACAGAAGATGTTAAACCTGTAACAATAACCAAATCAGTCTAAATATCAGAAGTATTGGTGTGAGAAATTTAAAACATGGTGTGACTGACTCAAACGTCATGTTTTTGTTTACATACTGTGCTAATACTGACGGCTCTTATGAAGACATGGCACTAGTTATAGCAGCTAACAGAAGATGTTAAACCTGTAACAATAACCAAATCAGTCTAAATATCAGAAGTATTGGTGTGAGAAATTTAAAACATGTGTGACTGACTCAAACGTCATGTTTTTGTTTACATACTGTGCTGACGGCTCTTATGAAGACATGGCACTAGTTATAGCAGCTAACAGAAGATGTTAAACCTGTAACAATAACCAAATCAGTCTAAATATCAGAAGTATTGGTGTGAGAAATTTAAAACATGGTGTGACTGACTCAAACGTCATGTTTTTGTTTACATACTGTGCTAATACTGACGGCTCTTATGAAGACATGGCGCTAGTTATAGCAGCTAACAGAAGATGTTAAACCTGTAACAATAACCAAACCAGTCTAAATATCAGAAGTATTGGTGTGAGAAATTTAAAACATTTATTTCTGACGCTTGGATAATACAGGTTGTTGACAACGACACACAACGACTCACCCTGCTGGACATTCGCAAAAAGCCTGAAGGAGTTCCCCATTTTCCATCAGCGCACACAATCACCTCCTCTCGTATCCGCGGCACAATGTTCAGGCATTTTGACCAGTGGTTGTTCACTATTTTAAGAAAACAAGCTTCTAAATTACAACTCGCTATCATTACGAAGTTCCTCGGCTCCTTCCTGCTAGCCCCAACTTCCGTTTTCGATTCGCCGCGGCATTTTGCCGTCCAATCAGAACGCTTGTTTCAGGCGAGCTTTGCGTGATGACGTCAACTGGTAAAAGGTCTATTACACACGCCAAGAAAACTTTGTAGTTCTTTGAGATTGGTGGGGACTTTGGGATTGTCGAGGCCTTGGGTGCGAGTCAGCTGTGGTTGTACACCGTCTGGACCTACAAGTAGGCCAACATAGTCCACCTTGGTTCTGCACCACTGGCATTTTGACAGGGATATCTTAGCACCAGCAGTTGTTAGTTGATTCAGAACGTGGTCGATCTCAGCCAAATGTGATTCCAGTGTTGGCTGCCTCAAAAGGACATCGTCCACGTAAATCAGCGTCCCACGATGGTGGGCGTCTGGACATGCTTTGTTTAAGAAGATGTTGAACTCTGCAGGAGAGTTAGCGTAGCCAAAGGGACACCTGTTAAAGGTGTATTGTCGGCCACCAAAAGTGAAAGCTAGTTTGTATTGATCCTCGGTGCGCACAGGGATGGTCCAAAAACCAGAGGCGACGTCGAGGGTTGAAAAGTACTTACCATTGGTGACCTTGGGCAGTTCCTGTTGGAGCTGGGTCATAGGCCACCTGGATAAGGGAACTTGTTTGTTTAGCTTTCTGTAATCTATTGTAAGTCTCCACTTACCATTTGGTTTTAACACTGGCCATAACGGCGCAGAGTAAGTGCTGTTACAGTATCGGATGATACTTTTAATAATAATAATAATAATAAACTTTATTTGTATAGCACCTTCCAACAATGCCTTGCATTGACCAAGGTGCTTAACAGGATAAAAAGATGAATAAACTGGAACAATAAATCAATGAAAATAGAATAAGAAACAACAGCAATAAAAGGAGGCAATGGAAATAAAAAAATGCTACAAACTAAAACTTTTTGAACAAGAGGAAATAAAAAGGCAATGTAGATAAAAAATGTTACATATTAAAATACCAAAAGTAATAACAGTTGCACACATTTTTCTAACAGGTCATCGATGATCTCTCTGATAGGTTTATGTGTTGCCAGAGGAATCTTGTACAGGTAGTCCCCGAATTACGAGCGCTCTGATCTACGAGGTTCCAGACTTACGAGCTGGCGAATTTTTGGAAAAAACGCAAAAAATACTGAGTTTTCATGTGTTTTTTCACCACAGTTAGTTAGCTAAACATATGGACACACGTTTCCGATCATTTTTATGCACTCATAAGCAGTTTTTTGATGAAAAACGAGTGTTTGTAGTCGCGCTAGCGAAACCGTTCCAATTTACGAGCGAAATTCCGGACTTACGAGAGACATGGCAACCGTTCCAAATTACGAGATTTCCGGTTTACGAGCGCCTCGTTGTAACGGATCTCGCTCGTAAATCGGGGACTACCTGTATTGTCTGACAAATGCAGGTGGAGCATCGGGCGGGGTTGGTATGCTCACTGTGTGGAGCGTGGTCAATCCACAATCCATCGAGTCAGTTGAGAATGATTTCTCATATTTTAAAAGAACTTTGCGAAGTTTGTCCCTTTCTTCATCAGTTTTCAGGGCGTCGGCTTGAGCGACCACCTGTTCGATCTGTGAAGCAATTGAGAGGGTTCTTGTTCTTTGGGGAGCTCCATTGAGTCCCTATCAGTGTCGTAAAACCTGTCTACAGGTAGGGCACTATAAGTTTGAGGACCTAGCCTGTCTCCTTGGTTGAAACAGAACTTGTGTACTGTGTCATGATCGGAATCACTGGGGGAGAAGAGAGCTATGGCCTGTGTTGGTTTTGTGAACAAGACTTGCCCCGTGTGTTGACTTGGGATCAAGTTTCCTGGGAGTCCTCCCAGAAATGGAATGCTTAGTTCAAAATCATGAAAATCAGTGGAGATCAACCATCCAAGCTGTGTGTTCTTTGGGATCAGTACCTCTTCTGTGCCTGTGTTACACACAGCATCAGACATGGTCCTGTTATCGAGGGTCACTTGGCATGTGACCTCCATGGACAGTCCTAAGTTGAAAAACATAGGAGATGGTTGAAAGTATGCCTGTTTTTGGCTTATAGCCTGTCCTTTCACAATGTGAATTGTCACCAGGTTGTTCACAACCTGCGGTGGTACTGCGGTGTTATGGCCATTAGCAACTTGGCAGACCTCTGGAATAGTTTGTCTCGCTTTAAGGTTCTCTGTTGTTAGCACAGGAGAACCCTTTGTGGCTACGTTTGGTGACCACAGTACATTGTTGTTGGTGTCCACTCGGACACCTAATCTTACCAAAATGTCAGAGCCTATGTAGGTTGCATGTGGTAAGTTCGGGACCACGAGGAACGGGTGGGCCAGTTCTCGTTGGTTCCAATTCAGTTTCAGGTAAACGACTCCTCTTGCGGTCATTACCTTCCTACTGTCGGGATCTAATGGAAAACAGAAAGTTTGTCTGATACGTTTTAGATCCACATGCTTTTGAAACAAGGTTTCATAGAAAGCTCGGCTGATCGCTGACCTCTCTGACCATGGGGACAGTACAGCATCTGCAGTGTGGTGTCCGTGGATTTCCACACCTTTCACTACTTGTGGTAGGTAGTGTTCAGTGAGTGCTGAATGTTTCAGCTCGCAGAGGAGGCTCTCATGTTGGTCCAGATTTGGGTCCAACTGTTGGGTCTCTGCTGTCTCACCTGTTTTTGGAAGTTCACTTACCGGGCACGTGCTCTCGGATGAGGAGTCCCTTGTGCCTTCCGCGGCACCTGCTGTTAGACAGTCAGTGTCACCTTGTGGAGGCATTTCAATTGGCAGTGGGTTGCTCACTGTGGCCCACATTGTATGATCACTATAATTTATAATCGCGTTAAAACGATTTATAAAATCTTGGCCAACCAAAAATGGAATTTGTCGTTTTGCCAATCTGCATGTGAACCATGGCTATAGCGGTCAGGGTTGTTCTCGTCTCTGAGAGGCCCTGCAGATTTATAGCACATTCTGTGAGGGGTATATTTCTGTTAACACTGTTAGCGGCTGTCTTTAGCTCCTCGAACAGTCTGAGTGACATAATGGTTATGTCTGCTCCGCCGTCCAGGAGGGCTTCTCGTGTGAGGGCCCCTTCTAACGTGATTGACAGGTACGCTTTCCTAGCGGGCCCCTTTCTGATAATGTTACACAGGAACATTTTAGGTTTCTTCCGACGTTTTTTACGTCTACCATTGTCTGTGACAATGTAATTTATCTGTACTGGTAGTGCAGTCACACATGTCTGAGTGTTCAGTTTGTGACGAGTCATTGTCTTTGGTGAGTGAGGTTCCCCCCCTTTTTTCTGATGAGAGGTTCTCAGTGGTTGTAACAATGGTGTCATCATTGCTGTCAACGTCTTGTTGACAGTCAGCTATCGTGGCCAAGTTGTTATTTGTGTGCTCAGAGTTACTATCAATGATAGAGCTACACATCGCTCCAGGTTTGTTATCTCTGTTTGTAGTATTCAAATTTTCTAACAACTGCCGTAGTTTTTCTGTCTCTTCTGAGCTCAGAGGTTTAGGACCTTTTTTCTGGGGCTTATGTGATTTCTTGCCCATCTCGGACTGTTTTGTTCGAGGTGCAGGGGGACCCGGTCCTTTGTTTGGGGGTTCCCGTTGAAACCCTTTGTTGTATGAGTTTACTAGATGCTCATACTTTCTAAACTTAGGACGCGCACCCCCCTTTTGATACTGGGGTTCATCCTCCTGGTTCGATCTGAACCACTTTGGGTCTTTATTAGGGCGGAAGCCTCCGTTTCGTGGTCTGGGTTGAAAGTTTTCTTTTGACTCACCTGTTGCAGAAGGAGGAGCTGACGCTTGCACTCCTTCTAGTTTCAGCGATCGGGAAATGCCTCTAAGGGAGTCTTGTTCTTTCTGTATACTTCAAAAACTCGTATGACACACTCTTTTAATTCTTTTATGGTTTTATGTTCGTAGTTGGCGACGATGTCAACTGACGTACTTATCTGAGGGTGTAAGTTTTAGATGAAGAGAAATTTAAAATCATTTTCCTCTTCCATTCCAGGTTTGTTCCTAGTACCAAAAAACGCCTGAAAGAGTCTTTCATAATAAATTTGCGGATGTTCGTTATGTCCGTGCTTGATCTTCATCGCGGCTGGGTAAGCAACGCGCCCCACACGAGGAATGTTATTATTCCTGTTATATTAGAACTTTGCAAAAAAGATCGTAATCTTTCAAAATGGCATCTGGCTGATGTTCAATAAAGGATTGAACCTTCAGGCTTGAGGTGAGTTTGACCAAAGCGACTCTATCGTCAACCGTAATGTTTGAAAAACGTTCCAGTTTCAACCCGAGATTCTTTAGATAGGCCTTGGTTTCATTCGAACCCAACGATCCAGGTTCGAAGGGTCGGATGTATTTAGACAGTTTATGGAGTTGATCCATTGAGAGAGGGGGTTGAAAATTGCTGTTATACCCATTTACCAGCGCATATGGTACACCTGTCGAGAAGGGGTACACAGGTACCTGCCATTGGGGAGGTACCATAAATTGTGGTAGGGGTGGATTTGAAGGTGGTGGTGGGGGAGGGGTGAATGGGTTTGAAGGGTGAGGGTTTTGGGGTGCGGGAGGGGGTGTGAAAGGGTTTGTGGGTGGTGTTGGGAGAGGAGCGGATGGGTTTTGGTGTGGTGTGGATGGGTTTTGGTGAGGTGTGGATGGGTTTTGTTGTGGTGTGGATGGGTTTTGGTGAGGTGTGGATGGGTTTTGGTTCAGTTTTTGCATGAGATCGAAACTTGTTTTTCTCTCCAACGCGAGTTTATCCATTGTCAGGGCCAGTTTTGCCTTACAATTAGTTATCTCGACTCATAACTCTTCATTTCACTCCTGTAATGTAGAGAAACCTTTTGAAAATGTTTCCATCTCATGTTTGCATTTTGTTACCTGAACTCGATCTTTTTCACACTCAACCTGTGCTGTTTTCCACAAATGGTAAGACCCTTCCTTCTCTTCTGTGCAATTCTTTAACAGCTCTTGTTTTTGTGCATTTTCAGACAATAACATTGTGTACCGTCGTTGCAGTTCGGCATTATCTGCCAGAGATTTGTTGTAAAGGTCTTCCCTAGCACGGATGCTGTCCTCACTTGACCCTGTCATTGACTGTATCTGCAGTTTTAAAGTTTCGACCTCTTGTCGTGTATTTTCCTCATACTCAGAAAATCTGTCAGAATCAGCTTGGTGTACAGATTTTTCAAGGTCCAGATTTTCTTCGAGATCATCGCACCTGGCCACTTCACGGTCCAATCTGGCCTTTATTAATAGGGTCATTCTTGCTAAGCGTTCAGTGCCTTTCTTTATAGACTCATCTTTGAAAGCCCCTTTTGCCAAATCCAATAATTCTTTGTTAAGTTCCGCCTCACTCATCTCAGGTAAATCTTTACAATGTACAGTATGTAGGGTTGTGTGAGTGACAGTAAAGCACTGTCAAGCCAGTCTGTGGGAATCCGTTCTGGAACTACATCTGGCTCATGTTGTCCTGTATCAAGGTCGTCTGTGGATGTAGTCACCATATCCTGTGCAGCTGCATCAGACATCATTTTCTCTTTATTGTTTTGTGACAATCAAAATTCAAAAAGAAAAAAAAAGTTTTTTCTTTGTTTTTTTTGTTTTGTTTGTGTGTTATTTTAAAATGTTCTTTATTTAAAATAAACAAGTGTTTAATTTTGCACAGAATGAATTCAAAATATGTTATTTTAAATAAAATGCAGATGGGAGCACTTTCTGCGGAAAATTATTTCTGTTCTCTTTCTTTTAACCAGCAGGTTGCAGATGGGAGCACTTATTATATCACAGTGACTGTAATTACTCTTTCTGATCGCTATGGAGGCGCTGTTGACTTCCCTGTTAGCTTTTAGCCGTAGCTTCGAACTAAAATCGGTTAAACGTCAACTTTGGAAGGAGTTTTTCAGTCTGGCGTGTTAATAGCACGAAACCGGATTTGTTTATGAAACAAATGCTCTAGTTAAAACGGTTTGGAACAAGTTCTGTGAACTTTTTAGATTTCAATGCAACGGACTTTTTCCTTTTTTCTATCTGATGATGTGAACAGATTAAGAAGTATTAATGTTTTTCTGACTAAATGTTTATCAATTTTTAAGAGTTAATGCTTAGTGCAACACAAAAAAAACATTTTAGTTTTTCATTAAAGCCTGAAGAGGGAGTGGGGTTTTGTGCAGTCTTACTTCAAAGGCCCGGAGTTTCTTGGAGGATGGGCCCGTCCTTCTCTGAAAAGCCATAAGGTCTTTGATGAAGTGAATGCATATCACCCATCCCACTTCTCCCACTTCAAGCTTGGCAGTTCTTCTGAAAGGGAGTTAGGTTTCCATGTATCTCACATCCAATTTTGTGAGATGTTGATGAGCACAGCTCAGCAATTAAGGGCAGGCTGACATTGTGGCTGATAGATGAAACAGAAAGCTTTTTACTATCTTGGAAAACAAAGTTTGATTGAAAACATATTTGATGGGAGTGAATGCCCACAAAGGTATAAAATGAGTTGCGCTCGGATAAACAATTCGGAGTCTACCGTGGGTTTTTGATCCAAACGCCCGGTGTGCATTGATGACTTTCTCTCGCCGAGAACAGAGCGGCTCCCCTGTTCAAAGTGTCAAAGGTGAGGAAATACTGTAACTTGTTACACGTCAATGTTTTGAGATTGTGTGTATTTTAAGTTTTACTGTGGCGAGATTAAACAGACACTTTTAAATCTTAGCAGGAAACTTGTGTGCAGTCAGTACTGTGGCAGATTTAACTGACAATTATTTCTAGCAGGAGGACTGTTTGTTTGTTTGAACATGTATGTTTTTACTTTTTCTGTCACAAGACTTCTTTAATAAATATTCATTATTTTTAATTAAGTCTGTTTGTTTTCTTCCAAACCAGCAAGTGTGCCCACCTTTCACGGACTGACAAAGATGATAAAACATTAACCATTTGGGTTGATCAGAAATTTCATAAAACATGATGTCACTACGTTGACGTGACGTTCAGATGCCGCGTTCACGGACGTGGCATTCGCTCGGAATTTTATGTTCTGCCCGGCTTTCTAATAGCTCCAAACACTTTGAAATATCTCAAAACACAGCTTTTAAACAGTTTTTTACAATAGATCATGCATAGAAACGACATAAACCAGAAAAACTGTCAGAATTGTGCAAACACAAAATGAAACCTGACGTTTAGCAGCGAATCAGAGCTCACGATCCTGAATATGAAATATCAACAGACCAATTGCAGCGCTCTATGTTGGACACGTAGCCTTAGCCATGGAAATGATAACATTAGCTCACACCAACTCTAGGACTCTTCTTACTCAATAAAACGCTTTAAAACATCAGAGAAAAATTCTGCAACGTACCAATTCACATTCAGACAAGCTCGATAGGAAGTGACGTCATCGTTGGAGCAACAGGGCGAGAGCTGAGCTCCAGCTGAAAGCCACGTAAAACAAAGAAATATATATATCTGGCACGAACTAAACGTCGCGGACGAACTGAAGAGTCGCCACCAGCTGAGCTGGCTGACCAATTTTGAATCTTTGATTGGAGGGGGCCGAGTGCGGATCTGTGAGCTTGCGTCTCGAGCCACAGGCTAAGCTGGCTAGCCGACCTCGAAGCCGCCGTGACCAGAGAAGGCTGATTGAATGCCGCACGGACTGAAAAGCCGTCGACAGGTATCGTGTGCAGACCTCGGAGCTGTTGCGACCAAAGGAGACTGAGCGCCATGCAAGTACCGGTGTACCGCTGTCGGGAGCTATGAGCTGGGCTAGCATCGGAGCTACGTGCTGTGCTAACTGAGCTAGCATCCGAACTACTGTGACCGGCACGTGGTCAAAGTAGCATGCGCGCGAACCGGAGGATCGCCGCCTGGAGCTTCGAGCTGGGCCGAGCACCGTGAGCGAACCGGAGGATGGCCGCCTGGAGCTTCGAGCTGGGCCGAGTGCCGTGAGCGAACCGGAGGACCGCCGCCTGGAGCTTCGAGCTGGACCGGACATCGTGTGCGAGCCGGAGGACCGCCGCCTGGAGCTGGGCTGGCATCGGAGCTGCACCTGGAGCTACGTGCTATGCTAACTGGGCTAACATCGGAGCTGCTGCGACCGTAGGAGGCCAAGCACCGTGCTGAACTGGAGGACCGCCGTCTAAGCCGGGCTAGTGAGCAAACCTCTTCGGATAACAGATCTGATTGCTACAGGCTGCTGAGACCGTGAGTTCTGATCTGATAACTGCTGATCTGGGTACTGCACTACTGGGCCACAGCCACCATCATTAGGCCTGTGAGCCTCATGGAAGGGCCAGAGACCTGTTACCACTAGACTACTTATGCCTCTTTTCCACCGCTCGGCTCGGCTCGGGTTGGATCGGCTCAGGTCGGCTCAGTTCGGGTCGGGTCACATCTATGTTCTGTTTCCACAGCTTTTTTGTACCCCTTCTGTGGGCGGGGTCCAGAATCCTACTCGTCTTACCACATGGTGGCAGTAGTGTTCCCTCAAGCTATTTACTACAGTACTAGCCACCACTAGAAGAAGAACACAATAAAGGCTTTGACAGAATGTTGTGAAAGAGATGTCATGCTATAATGAGTACCTCATGAGCTGTAATCTTTAAACCCAATTCATAATCCTACCTTGTTGCCTTCTTTAAACCCATGTATTTTCCAATTTAGTATTTTTACAATAAAGATGTATTAAAGCATATTTTATTATTTAGTTATGCACAAGGTGCTTGATAAAGTTGCAAAACCATATTTATCTGAGCTGCTTCAACCTTCCTGCCCTCCCCGATCTCAGATCAGCTGAGCAGTTGCTGCTGACAGTCCTCAAAACTTTTTAAATCTTATTTAAAAACACACATTTATTCCTTGGCTTTTAACACGTGATCTTATCTTTTATGGCATGTTAACACACCTGCAGTAAGACTGGTATATGTATTTATTTTTGTATGCTTTTTATAGTTTTTAATTAACTTGTCTTTTATGTTATTGTACAGCACTTTGGTTGACCTTGTGGTTTTTAAAATGTGCTTTATAAATAAAGTTGATTTAAAACATCACACTGTGATCTTTGAAACTGCCAGTGTCTCCCTGGTAAAGTTGCTGCTGGGTGGTAGATGGGTAGATGGTAGATGGATGGTCTGTGAATTCTTTAACTTTAAACTGTCCAAAGGACTTTGGCCACTTTTAATTTTTGACTTTTTTTGTATGACTTCATCCTAGAACCAAATAATTTATAACGTAATAACAGTTGAGCAGATTCTAATAATCTTTATCTTATGATTCTTTAAAGGTCAAATGCAAATGGAAAGTTCTCTTAACTTCCAGTATGGATTTAAACACAATACACACTTCACATTATAAAATAAGTTTAGGAAATTGAATGTTCGAGGACACCACTTAAGAAAATATAACGTTTAATAGGAAAAGTTTGAAGTGACAAACAGAAGTAACAAATTTCCATCTGGTGTCTCACGTCTTCCTCCAGAAGATGACACAGGTTGTTGAATTCTGGCGATTTTCTTCTGTTGACTGTAAAAGAAAAATGTGATTAATTTAGTCCAGAAACTGTTTTTTTTTTTTAAACAACACAGTGTGATCACAACATGTTCATATACTGTCTGTATCCTGTTGGAGTCATTTGAAATAAAATTCAATGTGTTATAGACATAAATGTGTCAAGCTACGTCCATTAATTTTCTCCCTTCTACTTTGTGTCACATATTATCAATTCTATCAAAAACCACATAGCTGATATTTTTCAAAAAAATCTAGTGTGATCACAACATGTTCATATACTGTCTGTATCCTGTTGGAGTCATTTGAAATAAAATTCAATGTGTTATAGACATAAATGTGTCAAGCTACGTCCATTAATTTTCTCCCTTCTACTTTGTGTCACATATTATCAATTCTATCAAAAACCACATAGCTGATATTTTTCAAAAAAATCTAGTGTGATCACAACATGTTCATATACTGTCTGTATCCTGTTGGAGTTATTTGAAATAAAATTCAATGTGTTATAGACATAAATGTGTCAAGCTACGTCCATTAATTTTCTCCCTTCTACTTTGTGTCACATATTATCAATTCTATCAAAAACCACATAGCTGATATTTTTCAAAAAAATCTAGTGTGATCACAACATGTTCATATACGAAATGTATCCTGTTGGAGTTATTTGAAATAAAATTCAATGTTTTATAGACATAACTGTGTCAAGCTACCACCATTAATTTTCTCCCTTCTACTTTGTATCACATATTATCAATTCTATCAAAAACCACATAGCTGATATTTTTCAAAAAAATCTAGTGTGATCACAACATGTTCATATACGAAATGTATCCTGTTGGAGTTATTTGAAATAAAATTCAATGTTTTATAGACATAACTGTGTCAAGCTACCACCATTAATTTTCTCCCTTCTACTTTGTATCACATATTATCAATTCTATCAAAAACCACATAGCTGATATTTTTCAAAAAAATCTAGTGTGATCACAACATGTTCATATACGAAATGTATCCTGTTGGAGTTATTTGAAATAAAATTCGAATTTTTATAATTTATTTTCGTTGTGCAAGCACAGGTTTTGGAAAAAGTCAAAGCGAAACTACTTTAAATGCAGCATATTTGACCACTACGTGACAATATTAAAGCGTGGTTAAGCTCAGGAGCCCTCGTACTATTAAGCCAGCTATGAAATATATTTTATATCTGTTCATTGAGCTACATTTAAAGACATAAAGCCGCCCGCGCGCCGCGTGTTGCTCGTGGCGAATCTACTTTTTAAAATCCTGCAGTTTTGAGCAGTACGTGATTTTATTAAGGACACGTTCAGCTGAAGACCCATCTTTGCTATAAATTTATAAAATAATAATTGTTTTTACCGTGTTATTCATGTAAAAGTCCTGCCGTGATCGCTTCCCTCTCTTCCGTGAAAACAGCTCGTGTCTCCTCCTTCCTACTTCCGGAGCGGGTGAGCTCGCCTCAGTACCCCTCTGAAACCGGCCCGAAAATCTCAGGAAATCTCGCGCGGTTTAGCTCGGAATATCCGGTGGAAAAGGATGAAAGGGGGTCTCTGCGACGCACATATGACGTAACATCCGACCCGAGCCAACCGGTGGAAAAGGGCCATAACTCTGTAAGTATGACGAGAGGAGGTAGACAGAAAGCACCAGAGTCGAAGGGAAACAACTCAGTAGAAATGCAAGACTTTAAAGATTCACTAAACTTTATGGGTAACCAAATAGCAAAATGATCAGAAAAACTGGATTCCCAGGCCGGTCTGGTTAATGAAATAAGACAATTGAAAGAACTGATAATTAGCAAAGACAATAAAATTGCTGAACTGGAACAAAAAATAGATGACTTGGAACAATACACAAAGCAAGACAACTTGGTGATCTCAGGACTTGATGTTAATAAGTGTCAGACACATAAAAGAGCTCCTACTAACAATGACCCAAATGAGAATGCACCTCAGGAAGAACTAGAGACTCTGGAGGAGCATGTAGTTACTTTTTTACAGGAAATGAACATTAACATAGACCATAGGGACATTTCGTTCTGTCACACCCTGCCTAGTAAATCACCAAGATTCAAACCGTCAGTAGTCGTCAAGTTCACTAGCAGGAAGGCAAAAAACTATGTTATGCAAAAAAAAAAAATCTGCATGGATCAAACATTTACATAAATGAACATTGTAGTGGACCTACCCAGGGTCAAACTAAGGTTTTTGAACTGTCCAGTGATGACCTTTTACTGACCTCTCAGTAAAGCAAGACATTTACCACAAAATCATTCCATTAGCTGTAATCTGAGAACATAGTCACCAAAAGAGACTATTTCTATCTTTGATTTTAGGCTGATGTGATCAAAAGAATAACTTTTGTCATTTTCATGATATATGTTATATGCTGTTATTCTTTAAATGTGAAACATCAATGTGTCATTTCTGCAAGTGAAAAGGTGTCAAAGTTCAGCTAATATGTCAAACTGTGCTTTTCAGATTTGTTTTAGAAGTGTTAAGACGCTAATCCAAGTGTTTTTCCTCTTGGAGTCTATGAGTCTGTCTTTTCCTAAACATTTCTCTCTGCTGCTAGTTGTGGCCTTGTACTCTGATAACAATAAGTGAACTCCCCGACCGGTCCTGTTGGACCAATGGGGAAAAAACAAGTCGCTCTCCTCTCAGAGCCGGTACTAAGTTTCTAAGCTTTTGCTGAAACGCCAGAGTTTGCTGGGAGCTTCAAAGACCTGAAGACATCCCAAAGAGCTGGATGAATGCCTGTCACCCGCCAAGGACGGTCATTCAGCTAAGGATTGTATAACATGCTGTTATGAATCCACTTCGAACGAGCGTAAGCTCAAAACTTTGTTTATTCCTTCCTGGAATAAGCTTATCTTGAAGTCAGAGGCCTGAAGCTGACACATTTTCTGATGACCAACGCGAAAACCAGGAGACGTTGAAACGTAAACGAATACCCTGCTCGAAGGTACTGGTTCCCACAAGGACCCGTGCATCTGAAAAGCTACAAGGTCTTCTCTCTTACCAGGCTGTCGTCAAAAGGTAAAGAGCTGTTTACAAACGTACCTGGATTTTAGCAGAAGTCGGAGGAGAAGTGTCACTTTGGTAACATGCTCACGATAATTTCCTTTAAACCATCTTCCTCCTATTCTCCTTTCCCTCAATTCTAAGCTGGAAACTATTTTAAGCTAAAGAGCCCACAGACTAAATATGTTAACATCCAGTATTGAAGTCTGTTGTGTTGAATTTAAGTGTGCTGACGTATTAAATTGAAAGAAAGTGAAATCATATCAATCAAGTGTAATGGTGTTAATTTAGTGATTTATTTTAAATAAATGGTAGTGTCGCCTGGCATACCAACTAAGTTAACGTGTCCATTGTCACTCTATAGCTCTGTTTATTTATCCATCATAAAGATCACAGAAATATTGGGTAAACTGAAAAAGAAAAGAATCCGTGAAATTACTATTCAATCTGAATAAGTAAATTAATTAAGGATAAAGAGGTCAGTATTAATATTGACCTCCTCATAATTCTTACAACATCTAACCAAAAAAAATGGAAAAATTGCACATGAAGCAAGGTTGTTAAAAAAACAGAACAAAATAGCATCAACATGGACAAGAAATGGATACATCTTTATCAAAACAAAGGAAGGGTCTCAGCCTAAAATGATAAAAGAGCTGAAGGATCTGGATGAACTCAGGAGATGAAAAATTACAAATCAATGAAACAACTCACACTCAAAATGGATAAAATATACAGTGAAATGAACAAATACATTAGAACATGACAACATACGAAGACTCAGAACCTAAAATATATAATGTTGAAAATGTGATTGATGCAAATTTTTTTCCTGTAATAAAAGATAGCGAATATTATAATGAAGAGCAGTTTAATGACATCAATATATCAAATGGAGTTCTCTCTATTATTCACTTTAATAGCAGAAGTATAAATGCAAACATATCCAAAATAACAGATTACTTAAAACAGTTAAATAGAACTTTTACGATAATAGCGCTGTCAGAGACATGGCTCAATGATGATAACACAAGTAATATTCACATCGAGGGGTATGAATTATATCATATGAACAGAAATAATAAAAGAGGTGGTGGAGTCGCTCTATTTGTCAATAATGAAATAAAATGTAAATTAAATAGTGAAATGTCAATAATAGTTGATAATATTATGGAAATGATAACAATAGAAATAATAAACAAAAACGATAAAAACATAATAATAAGTTGTGTATATAGATCACCAGGAGCAAATATAGAAATATTCACGGATAAAATCTTGGAGCTAATGGAGAAGAGTTTTAATAAAAATGTTTTTTTGTGTGGAGACTTTAACATTGATATGGGAAATAAAACAGATTCAAATAACATAAGCACATTTATAAACTCAATGTACAGTTTAAATATGTATCCATTGATATCAAAGCCAACAAGAATTACAACTCATAGTGCCACAATAATTGATAATATTTTCACAAATATAACAAATGGGGACGTGATAGGTGGTATCTTAACGACCGACTTAAGTGATCATTTACCAGTTTTCACAATCTATAAAAATGATCAAAGCATCACAAAAGCAGTTACAACGAAGAAAAAGATCATAAACACGTCAAAAAAGTTTTGGAAAAATTAAAAGAGGATCTAGATAAACAAGACTGGAATGAAGTGTATGTTGATGATGCGAACAGAGCATATGATGAGTTTATGAATATCTTGGAAGCTCTGTATGAAAAGAATTGTGTGCAAACAAATTACACAAAGAGAAATACGATTGATCAACCATGGATGACAAAAGGGTTGAGAAATGCTTGTAAAAAAAGAATTATTTGTATTCATGTTTCTTGAAATTGCGAAGTCAGAGCGCTGAAGAAAAATATAAAAAGTATAAAAATAAATTAGTAGGGATTATAAGGAAACATAAGAAAGAATATTATAGTAAATTATTAGATAAAAGTAATGGTGATATGAAAGCAACATGGCGAGTAATGAATAGTGTCCTGAAGAATCATAAAACAAAAACTGGTATTTCAAAATATTTTGTAAAAGACAACGATGAAATTCATGATGAAAATGAAATTGTAAATGGATTTAATCAATATTTTGTGAATGTTGGATCAAGCCTTGCAGCTAAAATACCAAAAGTAGATAATAATGTGATCCATTCAATTACAGGTTGTGCAAATAGTATTTTTCTAAATGGAACTAACAAAGAGGAAATAATGAATGTAGTAAAAAATCTTACAGACAAGAGATCAAAAGACTGGGTGGACATGGATATGATGTTTGTAAAGGACATAATGAGCCATGTTATTGAGCCGTTTACATATATATGTAATTTATCATTTTCAACAGGAATATTTCCAGATAATATGAAAGTAGCTAAGGTAGTTCCTCTTTTTAAAAATGGTGATAAATGTGTGTTCAACAATTATAGACCTATATCCTTGTTACCACAGTTTTCAAAAATTCTTGAAAAACTATTTGTGAACAGACTAGATCAATTTATAGATAAACAAAATATTCTAAGCAACAGTCAGTATGGGTTTAGAGCAAAAAACTCTACATCAATGGCTCTCATGGAATTAATGGAACAAATAACTACTGCTGTCGATCAAAAACAATATTGTATCAGTATTTTTGTTGATTTAAAAAAAGCATTCGATACTATTGATCACACCATTCTCCTTGAAAAACTGAACAAATATGGTATTAGAGGACCAGCATTACAGTGGGTATGTGTCAGGACTCCTTAAATGTGTACTTTTTGCTGATGATACCACATTTTTCTGTTTAGGTGAAGATATAGAACAAATGTTGGAATTGATAAAGACAGAATTTGTCAAGATACAAACTTGGTTTAAAATAAATAAATTATCATTAAATCTAGAAAAAACTAATTACATGATATTCAGTAATAAAAAGAAAACTGTTGATGTTCCACTCAAAATTGAGGGTGTTGAGATTTGTAGAGTGAGTGAGGTGAAGTTTTTGGGTGTTATCATTGATGACAAACTGACATGGAAACAACACATAAATTCTGTAAGAATAAAAATAGCTAAATCGATTGCAGTACTGGGCTGTTAGGTCCCTGTACGACCGGTGTCAGAGCTTGGTCCGCATTGCCGGCAGTAAGTCAGGCTCGTTTCCGGTGAGAGTTGGACTCCGCCAAGGTTGCCCTTTGTCACCGATTCTGTTCATAACTTTTATGGACAGAATTTCTAGGCGCAGCCAAGGTGTTGAGGGGATCCGTTTTGGTGACCTTAGAATCGCTTCTCTGTTTTTTGCAGATGATGTGGTCCTACTGGCTTCATCAGTTCGTGATTTACAACTTTCACTGGAGCGGTTTGCAGCCGAGTGTGATGCGGCCGGGATGAGGATCAGTTCCTCCAAATCCGAGGCCATGGTCTTGAGCCGGAAAAGGGTAGCATGCCCTCTCCGGGTCGGGGAGGAGGTCCTGCCCCAAGTGGAGGAGTTTAAGTATCTCGGGATCTTGTTCACGAATGAGGGAAAACTGGAGCGTGAGATCGATAGGCGGATAGGTGCAGCGTCCGCAGTGAAGCGGGCGCTGTACCGGTCTGTCGTGGTGAAGAGAGAGCTGAGTCAAAAGGCAAAGCTCTCAATTTACCGATCGATCTACGTTCCCACCCTCATCTATGGTCATGAGCTTTGGGTTATGACCGAAAGAACAAGATCTCGGATACAAGCGGCTGAAATGAGTTTTCTCCGCAGGGTGGCTGGACTCTCCCTTAGAGATAGGGTG
>JBBPBX010051893.1:0-24411 GCA_038048925.1 Garcialebias charrua
ACTACTGTATTGACTACTACTATATACTACTGTATTGACTACTACTATATACTACTGTATTGACTACTACTATATACTACTGTATTGACTGTATTGTATATACTGTATTGTATACACGGCTGAGACGTGCTGGTCTGAGCAGCCCAGTCCTCACCTCCTTCTACAGGTGTGCAGTGGAGAGCATCCTGTGCTCCAGCATCAACGTGTGGCATGGAGGCTGCACAGTTGAAGAGAGGAAAGCTCTACAGAGAGTGGTGAAGGCTGCACAGAAGTCTGTTGGAGTCAGTCTCCCCACAATCACAGACATTTACACCTCCAGATGCAGGAAAAGAGCCACCTGCATCATGAAAGACCTCACTCATCCAGCACACTCACTCTTTGCCCCACTCCCCTCAGGACGGAGGTTGAGGAGCATCAAGTGTAGAACCACTAGACTGAGGAACAGCTTCTACCCTGAGGCTGTTAGACTCATGAATAAATAAAAATAAAATAAAAAATAAACACTGCAAAATATCACATCATACTGATGCTGATCTGTTTTCTTGTTGCTGTGTTCATCTGTGTTCATCTGTGACCATCTGCTCATACAAACTCATGTTCGTGCTGCTGTTTATTCCCACTATATTAGGCTTAGTGTATTTGCACCTTTCTTTCTCCTGAGGTGGGGTGGTGAGGTGGTCTATCAGGCTGTTTGCAGTCACACATTCCTCATACAGCTCATCCATACATGTTTAGCCTGCCAAAAGGTGTTAAAGTTCATTAGTGACACATAGCCTAGGTTATGTAGTGATAAATAAATGGAAAAATGTGTATTGTTTATATTTATAAATTTAGCATTGTATGTAAACTATATTTTGAAATGTATTTATTAATTACCTATATGAACTGTGATTTTTTTAAAGATGGACAAGGTTGTATGTTTGCATAGTGTAAAGTAAATTCACAATTATGTATTTATTTGTACGTGTCAATTGTACACTTTTGTTTATAACTATCAATAATTAAACATGGTTCACCACTACACTAGAAATTATTGAATTTTTACCTGCCAACCAGGTGAAGACTTTCAGTGATCTTCTCCACTTCTTCAAGGGTTCTCCTGGTTTTGTTGTTTTTTCACGTTTCTTATGTGTCCAACTGTAGAAGCATGCTGTTTCACATCAAACTGTCCACCATGGGCTACAGAAAAAGTATGCTTGCAAACAGTACAGTTCGCTTTGTAGCCATTATCCTTCACGCGTTCCAGCCACACATGACACTCCCGTCCATCCTACAGTAGTCTGTTAGCATGTTAGCTCGTTGCTCCTCTGTTTTTGCCGTCTGGTGACACCATCCACCCGTCCATCTTACAGTAAGGTCTGTTAGCATGTTACCTCGTTGCTCCTCCGGTCCAGCTCCTCTGTTTTTGCCGTCTGGTGGCACCAGCCACCCGTCCATCTTACAGTAAGGTCTGTTAGCATGTTAGCTCGTTGCTCCTACGGTCCAGCTTCGATGTTTCTGCCGTCTGGACACCATTCCTTTTCCCACTCGACTCTGTATTTTTGCAGCCGTTTCTTTTTTTTCCTGGGGGGAGTAGGCTCGAAGTGATCTATGTTCACTGTTTAAATCCCCTGAATGTTTGCCGCTTGCGTCCATCTTCAAATCCTGTCGCTGCCGTGTCTTCCGTAAACTGCCAAGACTGGACCAATGAGATGAGCCGGATTCTGTAGTTTCAATCACGTGTGTAAAAGGGCTGTCAGCTCATTGGTCACAGAGCAGAGCTGCTTCTTCTTCTTCTATTGTTTATTGGCGGTTGGCGAACTTATTTTAAGCACATTACCGCCACCAACCGGACTGAGTGTGTGCATTGCCGTCTGCTCCCAATCAACACGTCATGTCAACAAACTAAAAGACACTTATGAGAGTTGTTTTTGAAAAACAACTTTTTATTTTATTTGGGTTGGATGATAAGGAAAATTGAGGACAAAGCCTTGTTTTATCTACGTCTAGCGACAATAAATAAATAAATAAAATAAAAAACTTTTCTGCCAGGCTGAACTGCTCTCTGCTGGCCAGCAGAGGGCCCCATTGAGCTGTCGGGCCCCTGGGCACTCGCCCAGGGTGCCCATATTGTAGATCCGGCCCTGTTTACAAGAGAGACCTGTGATGCTTGGATCACTAGGAGACTGATTCTCTGTTCCTGTGCACTACTCCCGTCGGTCACTTTTGAATTATTTGCCATGTTTAGTTTGTCTTGCCTTGAGAGCTTTTTGGTTCAATACAAATTTACATTTTATTTAGGTTTCCTGTATTCTAACCTACATTTTGGTTCTCAGACGAGTAGATGCTTCGAGTGGATGTTCCGTTTATGAACTTCATGAACGTGTCTGCACAAACTATGTTCGAGCACTTTCAGTTTTCAGTTTTCTTCCACATCTTCCCTGGGAAGATTCGAGACAGCAAAACATCAGTCATTGTAAGGAGGGTTTTGCAGCAAATCAATGGAAATGTGGGGAAAAATCAAGCAGAAAACTCACAGATCTGCCTCTCAGGCACGTATTCAGGAACTAAAACTTTGAGGTGTTTCTTTGTTTGCATCGTTAACGAAAAAAAACATCCTGCATAGTGCATACCTTATTTTTCACCATAAATATAGCACTGCCATAAGTCACAAGTCCAAATATGTCTAAGTGGAACAATCCATAAATAAGTCGCTTCACCATATATGTCCCATCTATCAGGTGTCACCGCTGACGCGTCACGTTTGTTACGCATCACCTCTGATAACTCGGAAATGTGGGTCGGTGTTGTGCCAGAAATCGATTGGCTGCCAAATGGCAACCACGGAAGCGTGCACGGGAGGACTTTAACAAGAATTTAACAAGATTAACACTTAAAAACAATTATTTTGTTTGCTTGAAATTATAGTAAAGGTGTGTCTAAATGCATTTTGATGGTCAAATCATCTGCATTTCAAAAGCCAATACGCAGAAACATGAATGCACAGAGGGCGACTTACTGTGCATTTCTTCGAATTTTAACAAGATAAGCACCTAAAACAATTATTTGTTTGCTAAACTTTATAGTAAAGGTATGTCTCAGTTGAACTTTTACTTAATAAATGGTCAAATCAGCTGCATTTTGCCAGGGCGGCGCAGCGAAATGAAGCTGATTTGACGGTTGCTCCAGGCAGACCATGGCAGGAGGACATGGCAAGCCAACTGTCTTATTAATAGCCACTTTTACCTATTACATGATACAACGGCATGACATAGTACTCAACTGCCATATAGCAGCTGAAAATGAGTACGGTAGTGTTCAATATTTTCAGTCAGAATGAATGAAAATTTGTCATATCTCAGCCAAAACTTGGTTTATAAATATGGGGAAAATTTTATAAATATGTTGTTTCGGCATATAAGTTACAGGACATGCAAATTATGCAAAAAAAAACGGTGGCTTATTGGGCAAAAAATGCGTAATAAAAAAACGAAGGTGTCATCTGCTCAGAGCAGTTGTCTTGCTTTTAATCAGTGGTGGCTCGTGAAATGTCACGAGGCTATTTCTCAAAAATGAAAAAAACGTTCCAAGTTCAAATCGTGTTTATTTATCAAATGCAGATTAACACAAGGTCAGCAGTACAATTAAATACTCGGGATGAGAAGAACCAATTTGACTCACTAAAACAACAAAGAACAAACATGAATCTGTTTGATACCTGAAATGAATATCTTTTTCTTTGATTATGTACAGGGTACTAGAAATTAAAAGTGTTCATTCATTTAGGGTCTTGACTTGTTTAAGATACCCGTAAAACGCATTCTGAGTAATTTTCTTACTGTAAAGCACAACTTGATGTCTTTTCATCTTTAAAGATTGCTTCCAGAAGACCAAACAAAGTCATAAACAGAGCCATACAATGGCCACCCAGAAAAATATGAAGGTTTACTACATTTCCACAAAATCTCCAGCTTTGTCTTCTAGTTTGAGTTTTGTTGTTTTTGTAAGCTTGACTGTGAACAATTAATGAGTCTGGTCACATCCTTCCCACTAAATTTTCTCTATAAATGGTGCTTGTTTGCAGTCCCATTCCTCTCGTCTTAATTTATTTTAAATTGTCTTTTTGTTTGCCATCTTCCTTTAATTTTCAAAGTGCGAAAGGTGAGTTTTAAATAGTGATAAATCCAAATTATGAAGCTATAAAGGTTTGCATAATCTAGTTTTCTTTTTTTTGTGTACTTCTTAGATTGGGTTTGCCTTTACTTGTTATATCTTAATAGGTTGAGGCCTGGGTTAACAATGACAAACAGGGTTTCCAGCAGAAATTGTACTGCTCTTAGCCTAATACCATGAGGAGGGAAATGTGTCAGGAGACAGAGGGAGGAGAGTCTAGAATGTAGGACTAAGTGTGGCAACTCTAAATGTGGGGACAATGACAGGCAAAGGTAGAGAGCTGGCTGACATGATGCAGAGAAGGAAGGTAGATGTTTTATGTGTCCAAGAGACCAAGTGGAAGGGCAGCAAGGCTCGCAGTATTGGAGCAGGGTTCAAACTGTTTTACCATGGTGTGGATAGAAAGAGAAATGGAGTAGGGGTGGTCCTGAAGGAGGAGTTGGCAAAGAATGTAGTAGAGGTGAAGAGAGTGTCAGATAGGGTGATGTGTCTGAAGGTAGAAGTAGAAGGTCTGATGCTAAACATAGTCAGTGGTTATGCTCCACAGGTTGGATGTGATGGGGAGGAGAAAGATAAATTTTGGAAAGATTTGGATGAAGTGATAGAGAGTATTCCCAGGGAGGAAAGAGTGGTGATTGGAGCAGACCTGAATGGACATGTTGGTGAAGGAAACAGAGGGGATGAGGAAGTGATGGGTAGGTTTGGTGTCAAGGAAAGAAACCAGGAAGGACAGATGGTGGTGGATTTTGCCAAGAGAATGGAAATGGCTGTAGTCACTTATTTCCAAAAGAGAGGAACATAGAGTGACCTATAAGAGTGGAGGAAAGAGTATGCAGGTCGACTACATTCTGTGTAGAAGAGGAAACATGAGGGAGATTGGAGACTGTAAGGTTGTGGCAGTGGAGTGTGTGGCCAGACAGCACAGAATGATATTAATGTCAGAGAAAAAGACCAAATGGTGGAAGCTGAGAAAAGAAGAATGTTGTGAAAAATTCAGAGAGGAGCTGTTAAAGGCTCTGAGTGGTAAGAAAGAGCTTCCGTATGACTGTGCTACCACAGGAACAGTAATTAGAGAGACATGTAAGAAGGTACTTAGTGTGTCATCTATGAAGAGAGGAGACAGAAATATAAGGAGATGCAATGTAGAGTGAAAAGGGAGGTGGCAAAGGCAAAGAAGAAGGCGTATGATGGGAGGCTGGACACTAAAGAGGACGAGAAGAACTTGCACCGATTGGCAAGACAGAGGGATCAGGCTGGAAAGGATGTGCAGCAGGTTAGGCTTATTAAAGATGGGAAAGGTAATGCTCTAACAAGTGAGGAGAGTGTGACAGGAAGATGGAAGGAGTACTTTGTGGAGCTAATGAATGAAGAGAATGAAAGAGAAAGAAGAGAAGAGGTCATAAAAACTGTGGACCACGAAGTGAGGAAGATTAGTGAGAGAGAAGTTCGAAAATCTCCAAAAATAACGAAGAAGGAGAAGGCAGTAGAACCTGATGACATACCAGTGGATGTTTGGAAATGTCAAGAAGAGATGGCAGTGAGGTTTTTGACAAATATTCAATATTCAATATTTCACAGTGAGAAAATACCTGAGGAATGGAGAAGAAGTGTGCTGGTGACTATTTTTACAAGAACAAGAAGAACAGGGGTGATGTATAGAGTTGTAACAACTACAGGGGAATTAAGTTAATGAAGATCTGGGAGAGAGTTGTGGAAGCTAGACTTAGATAGAGGTGACAGTTAGTGAGCAGCAGTATTGTTTCATGCCAAGAAAAAGCACCACAGATAATATCTTTGCTTTGCAAATGCTGATGGAAAAGTATAAAGAGGCTCAGAAAGAACTCCATTGCATCTTTGTGGATTTAGAAAAATCTTGACTGGGTGCCGAGGCACGAGGTGTGGCAATGCATGAGGAAATCTGGAGTGACATAGAAGTATGTTAGACAGGACATGTATGAGGACAGCAGGACAGTGGTGAGATGTGCTGTAGGAGTGACAGATAGCTTCAAGGTGGAGGTGGGAGTGCATCAAGGATCGGCTCTGAGCCCCTTCTTGTTTGCTCTGGTGATGGACCGACTAACAGATGAGGTCAGGCAGGAATCCCCATGGACTATGATGTTTGCAGATGACATTGTGATATGTGGTGAGAACAGGGAACAGGTGGAAGAGAACTTGGAGAGGTGGAGGTATTCACTTGAAAGAAGAGGAATGAAAGTCAGCCGTAGTAAGACAGAGTACATGTGTGTGAATGAGAGGGAGGCCAGTGGAACAGTGAGGCTACAAGGAGCAGAGGTCACAAAGGTGCAGGACTTCAAGTACTTGGGGTCCACTGTCCAGGAAAATGGGGAATGTGGTAAAGAGGTGAAGAAGAGAGTCCAGGCAGGATGGAGTGGATGGAGAAAAGTTTCAGGAGTGAATTGTGAGAAAAATGTGTCAGCAAAGTCAGAGGAAAAGTTTACAAGACAGTGGTGAGACCAGCTATGTTGTATGGTCTGGAGACAGAGACATGGATGAAAAGACAGGAGACATAACTGGAAGTGTTAGAAATGAAGATGTTGAGGTTCTCCTTAGGAGTGACTTGGATGGATAAGATTAGGAATGAGATCATAAGAGGTACAGCACATGTTGAACAACTGGGAGATAAAGTTAGGGAGGACACACTGAGATGGTTTGGACATGTCCAGAGGAGGGACAGTGGGAATATTGGTAGAATAATATTAGAAATGCTGGCCAAACAGGAGATATATGGAAAGAGAGAGGACATGGAGATTGTTGGAGTGAGGACAGAGGACATAGAGGACAGGGTGATATGGAGGAGGCTGACTCGCTGTGGTGACCCTTGAAGAGGGTAAAGCTGATGTAAAAAAAGATCAAAGATGGCCTTCAGAAAGTGCATGTGTTTCTAGAAGGGTAATGGAATAGAGTCTCACAGACCAAGCAGTCAGTTTGTTGAACTTTTTTTTTTAGATTGTGCTTTTTAAGGAGTTGTTGCTTGAAACCTGCGGTTTCACCCCTGATGTGTTTTTGTGAAAGGATGGATCACTTAGATGGCGTTTTTCTTCATGCACCGCTGAATTTGGATCTGTGTTGGAGCCGTTATACCCTTGGGATGCATGCACTCACTCTTTCCTCTCTTCTCCTCTTTGTGTCCTCTCTTAGCCTCTCTGCTCGTGTGATATTTCCTCTCCACCACCACTTTACCTTTAATTTTCTTTTCTCTCTATTTTTTTTTCTTCTTTATCTTTTGCTATAATAGTTTCTGCAGGCTGATGGAATCTAACTTTAGCTTTTTTCCCTTTTTGATGTTGCAGAACGTACAGGAAAGTCAAGATGAGAACAGCTTTCAGTTAAAACATTAAGTATCCACTGGGAGCCAGTTGTGAGGTCAAACATGGTTCAACTCTTGAGGTGCGGCGTAACATGAATATATAAATGTTGTTATGAGAGCCAATAAAGAGAACAGTTATAGTCTAAGCCATTCCCTCTGCTTGTCTAAGCAGAGGGAATGGCAACTCGAAGATAAAAACGATGCAATAACGAGCAGTACGCTGATGACCCCATTGCCAAGGGCTTTGAACAGTGAAGGTTCATACCGGTAGTTATGAAGATGAGTGTTTTTTAGACTGGAGTAGAACAGGTATTGCAAGTAAACATTTATGTTTTTGGTGCAAGAAACTCAAGTAGGTAGAATCAAAAGAGTTCAAGACAAAAAAGTGGGTAGAAGTTACACTGTGGAGAAGAACAAAAAAATGTTTTCTTGCCAAATGTATCCACCACCAGGCGCAATGCTGGAGCCACAAGGTGGCCAGTGGTAGCCTTGGCCACCATAGATTGTTCATCAGCCATACCACTGGCTACCCCAATAATTTGGGGAAACTATGCTTTTAAGTAATAGAAAAGCTAGAAAGCATAGTTTCCTCAAAGGAAAGAGGCGGCCTGTTTACATTTATACTGTACATACAGCAATGGCCATCTTAGACTTTGATGTTGCAACCCAACTTTCGACAGTGATCATTCCAAAATTACACTCCATACGGTCCGCTCCGCTCCGCAGGTCGCAGCTGAGCATCTCAAACTCCAATTTCCACTTCCTCCGCTCAGCTCAGGTCCGCCTGCATGCGCCGCTCCTAGACGCATGCGCGGGATTTGCGGGATCGCGCGATAAATCAAGTGATAAATAAGTAAGTCAGAACAAAACAATTCATTCGGTGGAAGAAGGAGAACAACAGTAGAGACTGCTGCCTTGATCTTCTCTCGTAAATGAGCGACAGGACATGGTTTGAGCAACAGGAAGTGATGTATTACATTTCAGAATAAAATACTTTATTTATTTATTTATTGTATTGCGTTTGTAGGCGTAGTCATAAATGATAGTTTGAAAGCATTTTTGTACAAATAAATCCGTATAGAGCTAGGATTAAGTCCGCCCGTGGTGATTTTATTTTGTAAATACGGAAGTTGTGCTCGTTCCTTTTCCTGTTGGTGCGACGTAATCTTCAAAAGTTGACTCCGGCACAGCTCCGGCGTCCGGCAGAAATAGAAAAATTTCTAATTTTGACGGACTGCCGTCCGCTCTCCGCAGCTCGCCGCCGCCGTGCGGAGCCAGTGTAAATTCTGTCATTGATTATAATGGGTGCGTATTTGCTGCGGAGGTCGGACCGGAGCGGGGCGGAGCCGCAACGCGTGTGGTGTAATTTTGGCGGCGCAGCCCCACACCAAATTAACAGTCAGCACAGTTTTTTTTTAGGTTATCCGGTTTATGTATGTACATGTATGGCAGAAGCCATCTTGGATTTTGATGCGGCAAGCCAATTTTTAATAGTGACCTTTCTTATGCCTAGATGCAGCCACACATCAAAATGGAAGTTGGCATGTTACTTATTTTTTCTATTTAACCACCTCACAAGATAGACAGAGAGATATGATGGCAGTCATCTTGGATTTTAATTGGCAACCCAATTTTTGAATGGAAACATGCCTAGATGTGGCAACATGCCAAATTGGAAGTTAGTGCCTCACTTATTTTCCAAGTTAACTGGCTCACAACAATATGCATGGGTGGACAGATGGTATTTTTCATGTCCCCTGCTTTTCACTCCGCGATGGGGGACAAAAAAAACAACAAAACAAAAACAACCAAAAAACCTAACATCAACTATGACAGATTACCTGCATGTTGTTGCAGATACCAGTATCTCAACTGCAGAAATCTCCTCCTTCCAGAACTCTCTCTGTGGACACTGAGACTGGTGCATTCTCACCAGCCCCGTTTAGTCCACTTTAATAGAAATCTAGTCCGTTTGCCTAGAAAACTCAGTTCGTTTGGGGAGGTGTGAATGTGCAATTGAACTCTGATACAGACCAAAAAAACGAACTCTGGTCCGCCTAAAAACCCAGGTCTCGGTTTGGTTGAAGTGAACTCTGGAGCGATTCGAATGCATTATGAATGCAAGCAGACCGGAGATTGCTTGTGTGAAAAACAACCTTCTCCATGGTCTTCTGCTTCAGCTTCCGCTCATGCTGAGTCCATTGTTGAAATATGACACAACAGAAATCCTAAAACCGCTTAAATTTGATGCCACTCCATTTTTGTTTTTATGTCCAGTCATGTGTGAAAACAACCTGAAACTGTTGGTTCATCTACATCTTTAGACTGACATGACTTCCAGTCAACAGGACTTTATGATGCAAAGCAGAAGTTCCACTTTCTTAAAAAATATCCAATTGTTGCTCTTAGGTCCATTATCCTCATCTTTTTGTAATTGTTTTTACAACATGGAGTGAATGTTTCACATCTTCTTTCCTATTTCTGCTGCATTTTTTTAAAATGTTGTGTTTTATCATGACTGTTTCTGAAAAGATGAGCTGCAGGTTTTGTCGTCTGCAATCCAAAGTAGATCCGTCAGCGTCGTATTTCCGGACAAAACAACAATCCTTTGGATTTTTAAGTAACTCCAGATGAAGTGTTCTTTAGCTGAGCAACATAAAACGTCACATTCGGTTTGTGAGCGCAGACTAGCTTTTGTTGTTCCCTCCAGCTTCTTTTTATAACCTTTTTATTGCTTCAGTTTGCTGCACCTTCAGGTCGGATCTTCAGCATTGATGTTGTGGAGGAGAGCTCCATTTTCTCCTTCGTGCTGTCACCAGCCATCCATCACTAAAAAAGCCCAGTTGACTGTTTGCCATCAGCACTGTTGCACCCAGCCCCTACTGAGAGCTATTTCTGTCCTCAGTTTGTTGGACAGGAACAAAAGGATTAAATACATTTAATATCAGCTAATATTAATGTGGTGTAGGAGCCCCCCCTGAAAGACCTGTTCATGTGGTTTCATGTCTGTTGTGATGTGTAACGTGCTTTACTGAGTGGAAGCAGACAACAATTCATGAACTTCTGCTGCTTTATTTTGACATTTGAACTTCCTGTTGGTAAGATTCATAAATGCTGAAGTGCAAATTGCAAAGAAAAGTTTTTTTTTTTTTAAATTCTCTCTGAAACACACAAAAAGCATCATGATGAAGCATCATCCTAATTTTGCAGCTGCTACATGAAGTTCATGCAGTTCTATTTATTATTTTGTTTTTCAAAAAGAACATTTTATTGACGAGGTTGGTTTGATTTCAAACAGAACTGGGATGCAGAGGAGCCTGGGACAACATCGCCTGCTGGGAGCGAGCTGAACTTGGAGAAACCGTCACCATCCCATGTCCTCGAGCTCTAAAGACCATATTCGGCAGAAATGGTGAGCTGTGATTTGTTTAGCAGCCATTAATTCCTGAAAAATTATGTGGTTTTTGTTTTGTTTGTTTGTTTATGTGCTTTCTGTAGTAGTTCTCATTGTTGCAGTCGGTTTGTCTTTGTCTCAGCGTTAACGTTCAGATGATTTCACTCTTTGACTTCTAAAGGTAAAGGAGATCAATAATTATAGTTTGAGCATTTCTTATTGTTCTCTGCAGCATTCTTCAGTTTCTTCATGGAGTAAATGTACCGTACTTCAGTTTCTTCATGGAGTAAATGTACTGTACTTCAGTTTCTTCATGGAGTAAATGTACCGTACTTCAGTTTCTTCATGGAGTAAATGTACTGTACTTCAGTTTCTTCATGGAGTAAATGTACTGTACTTCAGTTTCTTCATGGAGTAAAGTCAAAAGTCAAAGTCAAAGTCAACTTTATTGTCAGAACTGCAATATGTACAGGACATACACAGGACCGAAATTGCATTTCTCTCAGTCCCTCGGTGCAACAGTAACCATCTAAACACTAAACACTAAAACATTTAATACACATAAGCATAAAATAGTAAAAAAGTGTAACACTGTCCTGAGTTTTTTCATAATAGTATAAAAGTATGAAAATTTACACCAACACTGAAACACCAAACACCCAATGAACATAAGCATAAAATGAAATAATAAAAGTGTAATACTGTCCTGAGTTTTTGCATAGTAGTATAAAAAGTATAAAAAGTATATCTATAAAATAAACTGAAGGTTCTAGCATTGACATTTGCAAAGAGTGGCACAGCAGCATATAAGTTAATGTACACAGTATATGTATGAGGTAGTTGATGTTGGTATAGAGGCAAAGTGGCATATGCAGTGAGGCACATAAGGCACATTTGGCATCCTTAGATAAGGCTAGTCAGAGAATGCTGTATATGTATCTGCAGTAGTGTAGATAAAAGTAGTGTAAATGTAAACAGTAGTAATAAATGTAAAGCAGTAGTAATAAATGTAAACAGTATTAATAAATGTAAACAGTGAATGTAAACAGTAGTATGACTATAGGCAGTAATGTAATACAAACATTAGTGCAAATATGAGAAGTAGTGCAAACTGAATGAACACATGACCGAGAGTTTAGTGAATAACCCGTTTGATGACACAGAGTCCAGTGTTAAAAACTTTGTGTTGAGTGGTAATGTGTGAGAAAGTTTTTTGTGTTAAGGCAGTTCAAATGGGCAGTTCAAAAGGCAGTTCAAATTTAAATGTACCGTACTTCAGTTTCTTCATGGAGTCAATGTACTGGTTCCCATTTAGTTCACGAGTTCAGACAGAGAAGGTCGTACAACTCAGGGTTTACACGTCTGCAGATCTTTTACCGTGTTTTGACTCATGTGCAGATGAATTAAACAGCGACTGGCTCTGTCCTTCTGTCCCGTGAATCACCCTCATTTCTCGCCTTCGCCCATGTGACACTGCGTGACTCTGCGTGTGCGGTCAATGCGTTCCCTCCTGAACCCACAACAGTTTTCCAGCCAGTGGCCAGACAACGGTTTAGATGTGTTTTACAAATCAGTGACGCAGCATCAGACAGCGCTCAGCTGCTTGTTTAGAGTCGGTGCTCAAATCAACAGACGGACCCATACCAGCAAAGCATCTGTGTTTTACAGGAACTATTTAAAGAAATAAAGCTAAATAATTCTGTAAATATAACATTTGCCATCTGTAGAAAACAACTGGACTCACGTCTCTGTATTGGTTTGAATGTTTTTGCTTCTTTTGAGAAAACAAGAAATGATTGAGACTTTGTCAGGTATTTCACATTTTGTACAAATTAAACTTTTTATACTTTTCATAATGAGCCTTGAAAAACTGTAACACTCCAATTAGAATATTTAAAGAATTTTAAATATTGAAAGTGATAGATGAAGCTTATTGTCCTTGGTTACTCATGACCCAGGATCAATTTGATAGTTGGCCCATTTCCAAGGCCGGCGGGGAGTCAGATTCAGATAAGCTTGTTGGTGATTTTCTTCAGGCAGACATGTTTTTTTTCTTCAGCCTTGAGTCCATCTGGACGATCTGTTTCCAAAATGGCCTAATTGTGGGAATCCATTCCACTGATCCGTGCAAAGAGTCTCCCCCAAGGTTGAGCCCACCATGCTGACGAGTCCCAGAAGCCGCAGGTGGCCTGCGATTCTCATAAATCGCCTCCACCTTATGATTTAGCTCGTAAATCAGCTGATTTTGCGAGGTCACGGCACAGATCAAACCTTCCCACTGGCTCAGAAGCTTTGTCATGGCCAAAACTGCTGCCGATGCCTTTTTCAGTTGTCGATAGAACAGAGCCCCTCGATGCCAAAAAGCAGAGTCCCTGCTATCATTAATCCAATTATGTAAATGTCTTTCTGTCACACCAGATACTGAAAACAAAGCTTCACATAATGTTTCTACTCACAAATATAAAATATTGGATCATGTTCCTCAATAAATAAGTGACCAAGTATAATATGTTAGTCTTGTTTGTTTAACTCTGTTTTCTTTATCTACTTTTAGGACTTGTGTGAAAATCTGATGATGTTTTAGGTCATATTTATGCAGAAATATAGAAAATTATAAAGGGTTCACAAACTTTCAAGCCCCACTATATTTCCTGTCAGAGTGCACTGCTTTTGACTTTGACTTTTTTTTTTTCATAGAAACATCTCAGCATGTAAATGTTGTCCCAATATGTCCAGTAAAATGTATTTTTTAGCCACTGTAACTTTAGGAATTACATCAGTTAACCAGCTAATTTATTTCATTTTATTTTAAACACAAGTGTCGTTCAGTATCAGCAACAAAATAAAAGCCAAGAAGATCAAAAGAAAATTAGACCTAGAGGAAATCATAATTTTTATATTATATAATTCTAGTTATTTTACCCATGTTTGTCTGTATGCTTGTGTTTGCGTGTCTGTTGGAAAAAATCAGACCATAGCAATGCTGTCGTTTCTCAACTTGATACTCTGTCATGACAGGCGGAGGGATCTGAATCCCTTCAAGGAATGCTAAATCCTTAATTGCTAACCTGTTTTGGTTATATTTATTTTTCTTTGAATTCATGAATAAAAATAAAAATTTATTTAAAAAAAAATCAAACAATGTGCTAAATTATATTACATTTACCGGTAATTTTATTGAAGAATTACGCAATAAAAAAATTTCACCCTGACATTTTTTCTTTATAGCGCAGCATTTACATCAGTTAAAAGTTTTGGAGAAATTAGTCTCGGTTTACCTACAAGAACATCTACATGACAATAATATACTGGATAAATTTCAATCAGGTTTTCGAACAGCACATAGCACTGAAACAGCTCTTGTCCGGGTCACAAATGACCTGTTGGTCACTGCAGACCGTGGTTCCTCCTCTCTCCTTATTCTCCTTGATCTTTCGGCAGCCTTTGATACGGTTGATCATTACATTCTGCTCCAACGCTTACAGCATTTTGCAGGACTTACTGGCACTGCCCTGGAGTGGTTCCGATCATACCTGACAGACAGAACAGAGTCTGTCTCCATCGGGCGTGCCAAGTCATTGAGCCATCCTGTTTCTTGTGGTGTGCCCCAGGGATCAATTCTGGGACCCCTCCTTTTCAACCTATACATGGTACCACTTGGGTGTATTATCAGCAGCTATGGGGTCTCATTCCATTGCTATGCTGATGATACTCAGCTGTATCTTAAACTGGGTAGCAATGTGTCTGAGACCCCATCTACATCATCTTCTTCAGCTTCTCCATTTTCTCCACTTTCTTCTCTTTCCACACTCACAGCGTGTCTGGAGGAGATAAAGGCATGGATGCGGCAAAATTTCCTTCACCTTAACAGTTCAAAAACAGAAGCAATTCAAATTGGTACATCACATCAAATTCAACAACAAAAAATCCTCAGTATCACTTTTTCTGGCCAGAACATCTCTCTTTCCAATACAGTCACCAATCTTGGTGTTATTTTTGATCCACAACTCACCTTTGAAAGCCATATAAAGCATATCTGTAAAACTTCTTTTTTTCATCTTCGAAATATTGCAAAGCTTCGGTCTACACTGTCCCTCACTGATGCAGAAAAGCTCGTCCATGCCTTTGTCTCCTCCAGACTGGATTACTGCAATGCACTTCTCTTCGGGATTCCTGGCAAGAACATACAAAAACTACAGTATGTCCAAAACAGCGCTGCCAGGGTCCTGATGAGAGTGCGTAAGTATGAACACATCACTCCTGTACTGCGTTCACTACACTGGCTTCCTGTTTCTGCCCGGATCACGTACAAAATTTATCTGCTCACCTTCCAGTGCCTGTACGGTAATGCACCATCCTATTTAAAAGAACTTCTCACTCCTCACTGTCCTTCCCGCACTCTCCGCTCTTCCAACACCCATCTTCTTCTCACTCCCAGGTCTCGGTCTCGCACAATGGGAGACCGGGCTTTCTCCTGCGCTGCCCCTCGGCTGTGGAACGCCCTGCCCTCATATCTGAGGGCCCCACAGACCGTGACATGTTTTAAAAAAAGTCTTAAAACCTTTCTTTTTATCCAGTTTTTTAAATAATTAATTGTGCTTTTGTTTTTTATTGCACCCAGTTTTTTGAGTATTTTATCTGCATTTTGTGAATTTTAAATTTTTGATGCAATCATCTGTGAGGCTCCATCCTCTTGGTTGTTCCTTTTCTTTGTTGCATTTATGATTGATTTTTATCTTGATTTTATTTTTCATTGTAGCACTTTGAGATCTGTTTGATGTAAAGTGCGTTATAAATAAAAGTTATTATTATTATTATTATTATTAACACTCATAAAATCTTTTTAGATGTCAAAGTTTTTTGTCTCTCAGTGTTGCCTTTTCTCCGTGCTGCAGTCGCCACAGAGCCTCCTGATTTAGGGGGAGTGCTGGTGCAGAGGTTAGAGACGGTGGACCAGTGATCGGAAGATCGCCGGTTCAAGCCCCGGTACCGACAACATAAAAAAATATGGGTGGAAAAAGGTGAAACACCCACACCTGCCTCCACCCTCATTCGCCCCACTCTGGACCCCTGAGCAAGGCCCTTAACCCCCACCATCTGCTCCCTAACAGGTCTCCCTTGAAAAAGAGTTCTCGTGGCTCAATGAGACTACCTGTATAAATAAAGGATAAATGAAAAAAAAAAAAGATGATGTCACGGTAATCACAGTTTTGCTCCAACTGAGAAAATCTCTCAGCTTTCGTTCTGCTCATAGCCTGCAGGGGTACAGTGGAGGCTTTGTTGGGGGGGGGGGGCATTTTATTTTAAGTGTGGTTACTTTCACTCAGCAGGCGAGTGATGCTTTCAGCGTTTTGCAGTGCATTCTGGGAGTTTCTGAAGGGCTGAACTCGCCGTGCACTGCATTGATTTTGGCAGTGGGACTTCCAGATAATGTCCCTGAGCAGCTCACACTCTGCTGGACATGGCTCTTCTTTTAAACTCAAATTAAACTGCAGATGCTGTAATGATTATACACCAGAAACTTCCCACGACTTTCACACCAAAGGCTCTATCTTTAGGTCAAAACAAATACCTGTAGGGAAATTACTGTTGCAACTTTATTTTAAAAAGTCCCTTGCTCAGATCCAACACTTTTTATTTGTTTATCACTGCAGATGTCTGTAAAGACAACGGCACTTTTGCCCACAGACTCCGAGAGGAGCTGCAAATACTGAATAAACTAAAAATCAACAGAGGAGCTATAAACGGCCTCAGTCCACCACCTCCACATTGTCTCCTGGGACTAAATCTATTCTACTGTCATAAAATCCACAAACATCTTCTTTTTAACATTCACATTCATCTTGGTGTGTCCAAACCCCCTCAGTTTCCATTAAGTCCTGTACTCGTTCTGCCAGTGAAGCAGCCTGATATGTTCTGACTGAACTTGAATGGAAAAGACTGATGTGGATGCCCAAAACTTACAAAGTACATGTTGTGAGCATGATCGTTTCAAAAATACGTAAGGTACTGGCTTCCGTTTTGGCGTGTGGCTACATCTAGGCTCCTTTAGAAAACTGGCTTGCCACATCAAAATCCAAGATGGCTGTCAGTAGCATCCAAGATGCCATGTCAAGATGACTTTGGTGTGGGAATATCAGGGATTCTGTATTGAAATTCCATTGGCAACCTCTGTGCAACCTTGGTTACACTATGAGCTAGAGACAAAATAACGAGTCCATGCTGGCTCGGACGATGCCTGGATTAACAAGGTTCATGTCAGATGTTGGTTCACCTGGACATTCTGATGAGGAATGGGCTGCTGGAACAAAATATGCATGGACCCAGTGTTCCAAAATTCGAGCGAGAAATCTGCTATTGCACCCAGAGATTGACAAGGTACAGCAAAGATGCTACGGCAAGGGGGAGCCAGGACAACAAGTCTTGGGGTATATGGTGGTGGGTTGACGGTGGTGAGATGCATCACAAACAACGATGAGTCCAGCTACAGGCAAGAGGTGGAACTCCTGGAGAGCTGGTGCAAGGAGAATAACCTTCACATCAATGTGAAAGGAGATGAAGGAGATGGCCGTGGACTTCAGATGGAACAGCCACACCTTCTACAGGTGTGCACTGGAGAGCATCCTGTGCTCCAGCATCAACGTGTGGCATGGAGGCTGCACAGAAGATGTTGGAATCAGCCTCCCCACCATCACAGACATCTACACCTCCAGATGCAGGAAGAGGGCCACCTGCATCATGAAGGACCCCACTCATCCAGCACACACACTCTTTGCCCCGCTCCTGTCAGGAAGGAGGTTGAGGAGCATTAAGTGTAGAACCACTAGACTGAGGAACAGCTTCTACCCTGAAGCTGTTAGACTCATGAATATCTAACCAGAATGATCACTGTGAAAAATCCCATCATGTTGCTGCTGATCTGTTTCATGTTGCTGCTGATCTGTTTCATGTTGCTGCTTATCTGTTTCATGTTGCTGCTGATCTGTTTCATGTTGCTGTGTTCATTTGTACTCATCGGTTCACATAGATTCATGTTTGTGCTGCTGTTTGGCGTATTGTTTTTTATGCTATTAGTGCTTAGTGTATTTTTATTAATGTTTTTCTTAGTCCATAGTTTAGATCTTATATCTGTTTTTCTTTTACATTTTATTGTTGGATGTAAATGGGACCTTGTGTACAATATTTTGTTCCACCACATGTACCACATGTGGTGCGAATGGTAAATAAAGAAACTCTGACTCTGATATACCAGCATCCCCACCGTCAGAGAATGGGTTCCAAGTCCCACAGAAAAGCCCTGAGGAACTGAATACAAGGGCAGCAGACATGAGAATAAATATTGTGATGAAGCAAGGCCTCTGTATCCTGCCCCCCTTGCCAAGGCTAAGTAACAAAGTACTTTCTTAAAATCTGCTAGATTGGTCTCTGACATCCCAGAGACCAATAAGCTGGTATACCCAACAGCCACCATAGTTGGCTATACCAGGAGCATTGGTGAGCATTGTCCACCATGGAGAAGGAGGCTCTCTGCAACACAGAGAGAAATCATTTAGTAAAGTGCCACCACAAAAATACTGCAACATGGCTCTAAAGATGCCTTTGAGATTGAGAGTGTTGAGAGAAAAAGCTCTGGCTACTCACCTAAAGAGGTACAGTCAAGAAGCAGAAGCCAGGAGAATAAACGGGGTATTCTCCACCTCACCATCTAGAGTCAGTGGCAGCGTAGATAACGGTAATGATAGATAGATAAGAGATAAGGGTAGATCCACCCATAGCTGATAGCCAATTGTTTTTACACACCGTGTAACACCTGCCAACTCAAATATCTTGCGCCAAAACATGAAGGTTGCATTACGTGTTCAATACCAGTCCAATAAACACTCGTCCCAAAAATTGGAAAACATTCACTATTCATACATATCCTTCAGCTACATGGGTCATCAGAACATTGCTTATTGACATTTTCCTTAAATTAATGGGTTTATTTCACTTAATTATCTCAGTTGTTGGAAGGACTGCGTCACCCAGCCTTCCTAAGGGTTTTTGCATTCTCCATCGCCACCATGCTTTAACATCCATCTGTAACTTCATTTACTGCAGGCTACATTATTCTCGTATTGTAAATGTCATGTCATTGTGTCTGTCTTCATTAGTCAGGATTCACAGGGGCGTGCTTGTGTCCAACTTCTTCTATCTGTTGGACTCTCACAGTTTCAGTGAAATCTTTATATCCATAAAAATGTAGAAACAGCTGTGAGGTGCGAAAGTCTTTTCAAACTAAATGTCACACGTAGCCCACAAAGAGGTGGCCTTTATCACTCCAATGCGAGTTTATTAATCAGACTTATGTGGTGGTCTCACAGAAAAGCACGAGTGATGAGTCAATTTCCTTTTTAAAAAATCAGTAAAATATCAGGTTAGAGTGATGTGGTTCCATTTTCTGTCAGCCTGTCTGAGTCTTGGTGCTCAGTGACCCATCAGAACCCCTTTTTACTCATTTTGGCGTATTTATTTCAAAAACAAAAAACTGTATCGCTAAAACACTATGTCAGGATCCGAGTTAAAATAATTTAGTTTTTCTTCAAAAAGGTCACACATTTCTGCATGAATGTGAAAACTAAACCGTAGTTTTTCTGCCTTTCAGTATCATGGTTCAGTTTGTTTTTTGGACAATGTCACAAATTCATCACAAATCTGCTGTCATCAAGCTGTCATCGATTAGACAGTAAACTCAGTCCTACTTCCTCCATCATCAAGAATAAGAAGAACGTTTAATTACGTATTTTAGCGGCCATAAAAAAATCCACCCAAGATAAACTGGATCAAACTAACATTCTGTGAAGGAATGCTCATCGCCTTCCACACTGCGTACCCAAACTTTAAACAAAGCTCTCATGCAATCAGTTAGCACTCAAAGGATGTGTTGGGGTGACTCTCGGCTACTACCATGCAAAGGTTTAACTGAATATATAGGTAGTCCCCGGGTTACGACGGTCTCGAGTTATGACGTTTCGCGGTTACGAACGCCCTCCCATTGAAAAGCATTGTTTCAAGTTACGTGGTTTATGCGCCTTTACACCAGAAAATACGGTACTGAAACAAAACTTTCAGGAGGGAGAGAGGGAGGGGGGAGCTTGACGCACGCTCAGTGGAAACTTACAGGAAGGAGAGAGGGAGGGGGGAGCTTGACGCGCTGGAAACTTACAGGAGACCTCAGGCAGACCGGAGCAGAGGAGGTCAGGAGGGGCTAATATGCTAAATATGCTAACTCTGGACCGCTGGACTGCGTGTGGAAATACAGGAGACTTTATTGTTTTGAGCAGAGGTTTATGAGGCAGACAGGCTGCAGCTGAGCAACGAGCTAACATGCTAGCAACAAGCTAACATGCTAACAGACGTTGCTGTAAACGCTGTGAAGCTGCAGGAAGCTCACCAGCTCCCAGTAAGAAATTAACTCTTTTTTTCCCCTTCATTATGGCTCCGAATGTATGTGTTTTTTGATAATTATGTAGGGTAATGTGTTAGGATAGGCAAAGTGCTTGGTATAAATACAGTACTGTATGTATGAGGTGCCGTTTGGACGTATTTTCCGACTTACGACGATTTCCGTGTTACGAACGGGCATAGGAAAAGAACTGCGTCATAACTCGGGGACTACCTGTATCTGTAAAACTAACTAACCTAAAGCTAGTTTGAGTTTGCTAACAATAATTAGCTGTGAAATGGGTTACACTCTAAAAGGTTATTGTGCTTTTATGTATTCACTGATTCAGAAGTCATTTACAACATTGCCTATTTCTCAAAGCAGTGATTGATCATAGATTTCCCTCTGAATCTTGTGGTTAAAGCCTGGAAACACATCAGTTACTGACCTTCACACATACTGCTTTGAACTGTCTTGATATCTCAAACTCACAGCGTTTCAGCCGGACTTCACAGCTGGTTTGTTACAGATCTAGGAAGTCCTCCACGAGGAGGAGGGAACGTGTTTTCACAATGTTCCAGCAGAGGACAGGAGCTTTTATCATTCAGCGCTCGTCAGAAACTAACTTTAATCGATCGGAGTCATCATTCTGCGAACGAGAGCTGCTGCTGTTTGTCTCACGTGGTGAAATGAACTGTAAAAACAGGTTTAGTGAATGAAAAACAAGGGAAGTCCTATTTTTTCCTATTGAAACAGTTGAATTTAAAGCATTTTTACCTTTTAACTTTCTTTTCTTGCTTTAAACTCTTGTGGAGGCTCATTAAAAAGTTTTGTTTGTTTGTTTTTCCAGGTAACATCAGCAAGAACTGCACGGCAGCCGGCTGGTCGGAGGTGTTCCCGAATATCAGCAGTGTGTGTGGGTCCGACCCGAGCCAGGACAAGGTGCCGTTCCTCTTTCCCTTATCGGTTGCATTCATCAGCAGAGCTCCGATGTGTGTTCGGCCCGGGAAGCCATAACAGAATCTGGATCTTTAGTGGGTTTTAATCGACAAAGCCTGCAGGGCTGATTGTTAATTAAGCCCAGTTTGTGGAGAGAGATTGTGTTTTTAAAAGGTCATCATGGGGTGAAACACACAAGCAGTTTGTCTGTCAGCTGTTTGCGTCACTCGGTGACATAATTTCCCCTCGGTGTTGGTGGTAAACTGGTGTCTGACATCAGATCTGTACTTTTAGGTCTTTAAGGAACGCAGCTCACCCACTACCAGAGTTTTAGACTAAGATTATCTTATTTTACTTTTAAAAAAAAAAATGTTTCTATAATCGACTGGAAGCCATTGAAGAGAAAATAAAACAGGGGTAATGTGTTCACGTCTGGCGGTGTTGGTTAAAAGTCGAGCTGCAGCATTTTGGACCAATTGAAGGCATCTAATGGAGGATTGGGAGATTCCTGCATATACCTGTAGGGAATTGCAGTAGTCGAGCATTGAATTGATAAAAGCATGAATGGCCTTTTTCAAATCAGAACAATTTAAAAAAGGCTTAACTTTGGATAAAAGACGTAAATTATAAAAATAGGCCTTGACTGCAGAGGCTATTTGTTTATCAAACTTTAAGTCCATGTCAGAGCACCAAAGTTACAGGGAGCATCATCACAGAAGAAGATGCATTCCATCTTTCCTTCCTTTAAAAACAAAAAATTACGGTGAGCCACGGTTTAATGTCGGCAATTCATTCAACCTTTATTTAGTCAGGTAAATCTTTTGAACCTCATGGGCTCATTTACGAAAGCGACCTGCTAAAACTAAAGAACAATGAACAGCAGTGATAGAATTTCATTAAACAATAAACAAACAAACAATAAACAATAGAAAACAAAAAGAGAGAAAAAAACAAAAGATTTTTTTTTTTTTTTAACAAAGTATCAAAAAACTAGCAAAACATTATAAGGTAGACGTATAAAATCAAAGACAGGAACAAATCTGCATTGGTTTTTGCCAGGATTCCAACAGATTCTGAAAACCATTTAGAGAAGTCAAGGTCGAGAGCTTCAGATCTTTTTGTAAGATATTCCATGAAGCAGGAGCAGAATAGGAGAAGGCCAATCAGCAAAAGGTGTGAGGAGGTTACTGTTTTTAGGTTTCATTGGTAAATAAATCTGTAGATCATCAGCATAGCAGTGAAAAAGAAATATGATGTCTAGCTATCACTGATCCAAGAGGCAGCATGTACAAAGAGAAGAGGAGAAGACCAAGAATAGAACCCTGTGGCACACCACAAGAGAGAGGGGCAGTGGAGGAAGACAGATTACCCAACATGACAGAGAATGTTCTGTTGGTCAAGTAGACAGTGAACCACTTGAGAGCTGTACCAGATATTCCAACATAATGTTGAAGACGAGATAGAAGGACAGTGTGGTCTACTGTGTCAAACACAGCTGTAAGGTCCAGCAACACCAGTGCAATGGGACACTTGGCATCCATGGACATGGAAATGTCATTATGGACTTTTAACAGGGCTGATTCTGTAGAATGACAGGTACTAAATCCAGACTGAAATGTTTCATAATTACCATGATTTTCTAAAACAGGTTGTAACTGCATGAAAACAACTTTTTCTAAAACTTTAGCTAAAAAAGGCAGATGAGAAGTACCGTAGGTCTAAAATTTGATGGGTCAAGGTGAGTTTTTTTTTTAAGAAGGGGCCTAACCACAGCATGCAGCGGGGACAGTTCCTAAACGAAGTCAAAAGTCAAAGTCAACTTTATTGTCAGAACTGCAATATGTACAGTACAGGACATACACAGGATTGAAATTGCATTTCTCTCTCAGTCCCTCGGTGCAACAGTAACCATTTAAACACTAAACAATTAATAAACAAGCATAAAATGAAATAATAAAAGTTTAGTACTGTCCTGAGTTTTTTGCATAGTAGTTTTTCATAGTAGTAAAAAAGTATAAAAAGTTTCACCAACACCAAAACACCAACATTTAATAAACATAATCATAAAATGAAATAGAGTGTAATACTGTCCTGAGTTTTTTCATAGTAGTTTTCCATAGTAGTATAAAAGTATAAAAAGTTTCACCAACACCAAAAATGAAATAGAGTGTAATACTGTCCCGAAGTATAAAGTATAAAAAGTATATCTATAAAATAAATGAAGGTTCTGGCATTTGACATTTGTAAAGAGTGACAAAGCAGCATATGGGGTTAATGTACACAGTATATGTATGAGGTAGTTGATATTGGTATAGAAACAAAGTGGCATTATGCAATAAGGCTAGTAAAAAGAATATATACTGTATATCAGCAGTAGTGTAGATATAAAAAGTCTAGATGTAAACAGTAGTAATAAATGTAAACAGTAGTAATAAATGTAAACAGTAGTAATAAATGTCAACAGTAAATGTAAACAGTAGTATGACTATAGGCAGTAATGTAATACAAACATTAGTGCAAATATGAGAAGTAGTGCAAACTGAATGAGCACATGACCGTGAGTTGAGTGAATGACCCGTATTGATGACACAGAGTCCAGTGTTAAAAACTTTGTGTTGTGTGGTAATGTGTGAAAGTTTTTTGTGATTAAGGCAGTACAAGTGGGAGGGAGGGCAGAGCTGGCAGAGTGTTAAGCATCCTGACTGCCTGATGAACAGAGCTGTCTCTCAGTCTGCTGGTTCGAGCCTGGAGACTCCTCAGTCTCCTCCCCGATGGCAACAGGCTGAAGCAGCTGTGTAGTGGGTGTGTGGGATCACCTGCCATGCAGAGGGCTTTCCGAGTGAGGCGGTTGCTGTGTAAGTCCTGTAGTGAGGGCAAGGAGGTGCCGACAATCTTCTCAGCTGCTCTCACTATACGCTGGAGGCTCTTTCGGCAGGATGCAGTACATGCACCATACCACACCGTGATGCAGCTGGTCAGGACACTTTCTATGGCGCCCCTGTAGAAGGTGCACATGATGGGGGTTGGAGCTCCAGCTCTATTCAGCTTGCGGAGAAAGTAGAGGCGCTGGTGAGCCTTCTTGGCCAGTGATGCAGTGTTCCTGCTCCAGGACAGGTCCTCTGAGACGTGCACTCCCAGGAACTTGGTGCTGTCCACTCTCTCCACTGTGGTGTT
>JBBPBX010051894.1:12707-24411 GCA_038048925.1 Garcialebias charrua
TGTCTGACTGATCTTGTTCGGCAGAGGCAGTTTTTTAGACTGCCTGACATATCCAGTTGGACAATAATCTGTATCTTCTACATCCGAGATGTCAGACCCCGAGTCAGTTCCACCGATGGGCTCTTCATCCCATCCATTCAGGATCATATCTCAAGCAAGGTCTTAGACTTCAGGTATCCTAGCTGTCATCCAAGTAGCCATGATATGTCTAGAAAACATAAAACAGACAATATTTGATTGACACAAAACTATAAATCAATATGTAGCTATCTAAGTAAATGTATGTGTATGTATATTCAAGGTCTGCAGGAGACCTTGTTCTCAAAACAAGGTCTCCTGCAGACCTTGAATATAAATAAGTAAAGGTACAGACATGCATGTATGTACACAAACACACTCCCCCCCACACACATACACACACACAATCAATATTCAATAATGAATACAGTGAGTCTCTACACAACAAATGTAGTAGCTGGCTTACTAAGCTAGTGTAATGTTAGCTAGCTTAGTAAACTTGCTAACAGAGTACTAACATTACTACTGACAATATTTTGTAGTTAGCTAACCAATGTCTACTTTGTTGACCAACATGATATTCTATCACAGAAAAGTCATGGAGTTGGTAAATGAAGATAATACTTGCATGTATGCTGCTGTGTCAAACTGACCTCCTGGTGGTGAGACTGCAGGTATCAGATGAGTAAGTGGAACAGAAAATGTATCCTGACAGTCACAGTTGGTAAGAATCAAAGTTTCCAAAATCAAACCCTTGAGATTCTATAGGAAATACTTGGGGTCATTTTTGACCACGCTTATGAAAAACTGGGGTAGTGACAGAAAACTTAAAGTTATGCACAATAACTCATATTCCCTGAAGGAAGGGAACGAGGTGCAACATACTTGCTATGGGAATTGCGCCCCCGCACGATTACCTGAAGGAATACAATCATGCCTTTTACGGCAGGGGACGTCACCCCGCGTCAGAGGTACCGCCTTTCAGGTACTTAAGCGACTGACGCCCCTCCATCTTTCTCAGAAATTGCACTTCACCGAGCTTCCAGCATTGAAAAGGGCCAGCTATGTTGCACCTCGTTCCCTTCCTTCAGGGAACATGAGTTATGGTGCATAACTTTCAGTTCCCTTTCAGTTCGGTCTCTCGGTGCAACATACTTGCTATGGGAACGTAATTCATTCACGCCCTTGAAATGCTCAGCAAAATGCATGTGAGAATCTCCATCCTAAGGGACGGGCATCTCTTATGGTACATCCAGACCGAACACGATTTCAACTGCAAAAAAGCTCAACATGCACGCAAGTGGACGCACTTTGTGTCCAGACCAAAGAGCCAGAAGCAAACTACCCAGAAAACTGCTGCGCAGGGTTGCCAGATAAAAATTAATTAATCATCTAGTACTGTTGCTTATTTTTTATTTTTTTTTACCCAAACTGTCATATTTGCTGCGTGAGGGTCTGATAAGATTAATAATGTGTTGAGTTTAGTGAACATTTGCACTGAAAAGGGGTAAAAATAAAAAAATAAAAAAATAAAATTCATGTTTATCTGGCAACCCTGCTGCTGCGGGGGTGTGGGGGAGGAGCTTACCGGTGTACCGAGTCGTCACTGCACTCCGCGAGGTGAGGAGCTCTTTATTTCTGTCTCTGTGGAGCAGACTTGACTGGTTGTGAAGGAATTGTCGCGAACACACAGCTACAATGAGTTTCTCTTCCATATTCCATGACTCCGCGGGTTTTTTCTGTGTTCCACAAACAATACGTCACATGCGCAAAGGTTTCTGCGTCACTGGTTTCCGCGTCACATAGGGACATAGGGACATACATACGTCACATAGGGACATAGGGACAGTGACTGGTCTGAATGACTACAGACCGGTGGCTCTCACCCCGATAGTCGCTAAATGTTTTGAGAAACTGGTCATGTCCCACATCAAGACAGCCGTCAACATCAACGAGGACCCTCATCAATATGCATATCGTGAGAACCGATCAACAGAGGACGCCATCTCCTCCGTGGTCCACACTGCTCTCACCCACCTGGATCAGAAGGACTCATACGTGCGTCTGCTCTTTGTGGACTTCACATCTGCCTTCAACACCATGATCCCCCAAACTCTGATAGACAAACTATCCACACTTGGACTAAGCCCCTCTATTTGTAACTGGGTCTTAGACTTCTTAACAGACAGACCACAGTCCGTGAAGATCCACAACTTCTCCTCCTCCACCATCACCCTCAGCACTGGCTCTCCTCAGGGATGTGTGCTGAGCCCTCTTCTGTTCACTCTGCTCACATATGATTGTACAGCCACACATCCAGGCTGTCATATTGTTAAGTTTGCAGATGATACAGCTGTGGTGGGATGCATCACAGATAATGATGAATCCAGCTACAGACAGGAGGTGGAACATCTGGAGAGCTGGTGCAAAGAGAACAACCTTCACATGAATGTGAAGAAGACGAAGGAGATGATTGTGGACTTCAGAAGGAACAAACACACCCACACCCCACTGTATATAGGTGGATCTGCGGTGGAGGTGGTCTCCAGCTACAAATACCTGGGTGTACACTTGAATGATAACCTCAGCTGGAGCAATAACACCACCAGCCTGATCAAGAAAGGTCATCAGAGACTCTACTTCCTCAGACGGCTGAGACGAGCCGGTCTGAGAAGCCCAGTCCTCACCTCGTTCTACAGGTGTGCAGTGGAGAGCGTCCTGTGCTCCAGCATCAACGTGTGGCATGGAGGCTGCACAGTTGCAGAGAGAAAAGCTCTGCAGAGAGTGGTGAAGGCTGCACAGAAGTCTGTGGGAGTCAGTCTCCCCACCATCACAGACATTTACACCTCCAGATGCAGAAAAAGAGCCACCTGCATCATGAAAGACCTCACTCACCCAGCACACTCACTCTTTGCACCACTCCCCTCGGGACGGAGGTTGAGGAGCATCAAATGTAGAACCACTAGACTGAGAAACAGCTTCTACCCTGAGGCTGTCAGACTCATGAATAAATAAATAATAAGAATAAACACTGCAAAATGTCACATCATACTGATACTGTACTGATCTGTTTCTTGTTGCTGCGTTCATCTGTGACCATCTGCTCATGTTCGTGCTGCTGTTTATAATGATGTTTTTCTACTACATTAGGGCTTAGTGTATTACTAGCTGATGTGATGTCTCTCTTAGTTAATCCTAGATGTTATTATTGTATTTCTCTTGCATTTGTTGTTGGATGTAACTGGGACCCTGTGTACATAATCTCGTTTTCAACACATGTACTACATGCGGTGCAAATGACAATAAATTCTCTCTGACTCTGACTCTGACTCTCCCCCTGACCCCCTCTCTTCTCCCCCGACTCTCCCTGATTGGTTGACACACCAACCAATCGGGTAGAGTTTGAGCGGCGTTTGAAAGTTGAACGGCGAAATCTTCAGCATGTTGGAGGCGTGCTTTGGAGGTGGACGCGGGTTCACGTGCACGGAAATCGCTCTCTAGCACGCTCAACACGCACGCGACGTGACGCAAGACGCCAGGAGGCTGCTGGAGGTGCGTCCACCATAGACTTTGCATGTAAACTGGACGTTCCTGCAGTAGAAAACGCATTCGGTCTGGATTCACCATTAGCTGCTTACTACAAGGAAGCAGAGAGCAGATGCCAAGAGGAAAGAGGCCAAATGTGAGAGACATTCACATGATGTCTCACATGACCATTTATATATATAACACTAACTAGAAACAGCCCAAGCGTGCTCCAGTAGCGTGAGTACTCATCGACTCCTGTTTCCCTTTGAGCAGGAGGAGCGATGTTTTCCTCCTTTGTTGTTGTTTTCATGGCTCGACTGACAAGTGGAGCCCATCCTGATGTAGGAGATCAGTCAAGGAGAGGGGAAACCTTTCCATTATACGTCTCCCAGGCAAAAAACATAAACATCAAGGGAAACCCTTGTGAATGTTATTGCTACTTATGTCGGGACAAAGCAACCAAAAGCTTAGGCTTTCAGTCAGTACCTTTCAGAGGCCAGGCTGAGAGTTGCCACAACCCTGGACATGGATGTAGAAGCTGTCCACGTGCCTGAGTCAGTAGGTCCCTATGAGGAGGCAATTGCCATGGTGTTCCTGACAACATTGAGATCAGCTCCGGAAACCACGGTTTCTGTGGCCATCTGGGAGCTATGAGGATCAAGGAGAGGGCTCCCCGTCTTACCCGTTCCAATGTCGCCCCGATCAGAGGGACAGGTGGAAAGGCATAGTAGAGCACTCCTGCTGGCCAATCATGTGCCAGAGCGTCTATTCCCAACGGAGCATCTGTCTCCTTCAGGGAGAAATAGAGGTCACAGTGTGAGCTAACTCTGCAGGCAAACAAGTCCACAGAGGCTCTGCCGAAACGTGACCATACCTGTTCCACAATCCGTGGGTTCAGGCTCCATTCTAACGCCAACAGAGGCCCTCTTGAAAGGGCATCCGCTCCATAATTCAGATCACCAGGGACATGAGTCGCCCTAAGTGACAGAACTCTTGGAGCACACCACGTAAGCATCCTCCGTGTCAGATCAAGGAGGGCCCGGGATCTCGTCCCTCCTTCTCTGTTGATGAAGGACACTGTGGTCCTGTTATCTGATTTTACCAGGATATGATGTCCGGCAACCAGACCTTTACTGAAGAAGTATTTTAATGACAGGAATACGGCTAGTAGTTCCAGGAAGTTAATATGTAATTTGGCTTCCTGCTTGTTCCAAAGGACGCAGGCATTCTGGTTCCTACAGATTGCTCCCCATCCTATTTTTGAGGCATCCGCCGTGATGACTACACGGGACGACACCCTTCCCAGTGAGACCCCTTCCGTGAAAACGGATGGATCTCTCCAAGGTTCCAAGGCCTTTAGACACTCTGGGTCTATTTTAACCTTTTCTGCTTGTTCGGGTAGAGCGGGTTGTATTTGTTGGTTAAACCATACCTGTATAGCCCGCATTTTCAATAATGCACGTGGCACACAAGGAATAGCTGTCGCCAAGAGAATCAACAGGCGTTGGCAGATTTTCACAGGGACTCGTTGGTCTAGTTTAAATCTTCCTAGGCAATGGCGAATGGAGGAGACTCTTTCCTTCGAGAGCCATGCTCTGTATTGGACAGTGTCAATCTGTACACCCAGAAATACGGTAACCCGTGACGGAGTCAGATCGCTTTTCTGTAGGTTTATGACAAAACCGAGAGACTCCAGGTGAGAGATCACCTTAAGGGAGTGTGACAGCACCTGCTTTCTGCTTCCAGCCAGAATTAGCAGGTCGTCCAGGTAATTCAAGACCCTGAGTCCTTGATTCCTAAGAGGGGTCAGGGCTGCATCCAGACATTTAGTAAATGTACGCGGAGCAGTCTTTAAACCGAAGGGTAAGGCTTTGAATTCATAAGCGTTACCTTCGAATGCAAAACGGAGGAACTTTCTGTGTCTCCTCCACACGCCTATATGGAAATAGGCATCTTTCAAATCCATTGTACATGCGTAGTCTCCTGGTCTCACAGACTGGAGAACTTGCCGCAGTGTAAGCATCCTGAACTTGAAAGTTTTAATTATTTTATTGAGAGTCCTGAGATCCAGAATCGGTCTCAAGGAACAGTCCTTTTTGGGCACCAGGAAGTACTTGCTGTAGTGTCCGGAGCATAGTTTGCATCCTAAGACCAAACTAATCACTCCCTTTTTCAGCATTGTTGAAACTTCCTCCCTCAGCACGTGCGCGCGTGCAGGGTTGATCTTAGATTGCAACACCGCTGAGAAACGGGGCAGTCTCTTTGAGAACTGCAACTTGAGCCCATGACGTATTGTTGTCATGACCCAATCATTTGGTAGACATGCCTCCCAGGCCTGCGCATGCGTGCTGAGCCTGGATGGCATGTTGAATTGTAGCTCCTCATGTTTCAGGTCTGAGGGAGTGACATTTGACCCCTCTCGTACCCCTTCGAGCAGGTTGCTCGGCCCAACAAAATATATCGCGAGATTAGGCCGTATCCGGCGAATCTCGTGTATCTTGCTATGGTTCATAGTTCGACCGTGAGGTCTGGGTTTTATAAAAATGGGACTCGAGTCAAGAACCAGGGCAGTCTATGCTTTGGTACCTTTATTTGTGTACATGTCTGAAACAGAGTCTGTTTTGTTTACATATACAACAGGCGAGTCATGTTTGGTACGCGGACACATGTCACCAGCTTCTCGTGATTCTCTACGAGCAGAGACTGGGACCAGACACTGCACTAAAACCATAGATATACGGAAAGATCTGTGTTCGGATATTCCCGGAAATGGACCGCAATGATCCTTAAAAAATCCCAAAATCTGGATACTTATCTTCGGCAGATCCAAAATAAATGTGGCTGTTATTTGTCAAGGTCTGCCAAAGATAAGTATCCGGATTTTGGGATTTTTAAAGGATCATTGCGGTCCATTTCCGGGAATATCCGGAAATATAAGTATAAGTATATGTGAAGGATACGGAGATATACGACATCAGCTCTTACCGTATATCTATGGTTTTAGTGCAGTGAGAAAGTTAGGTTCCCGTACCTCGTGGTCGGACGAACCTGTAAAATTATCAGTTCGTCCTGGTTCATCAGGTCCGGAACTGGTTTCCGTAGGAAGAGGTCGAAGTAGCACTCGGACGGTACTGCGAAGCCTCACAATCCCCAGCGGGTCTCTTTTGTGGGAGACCACACGTGTTCTCCATTGGTGGAGCAATTTTTTTCCTTGGCAAACCCTCGCGGAGGGCATCTGCTTGTTTGCGTCTTTGTTCCAGCCTTGTCTGGACACGTTCCAGGGCTCTTCCGAAGAGTCCGGTCGACTCGATCGGGTGCTGTAGGAAGGTGGACTCTGGTTTTCCGGGAGGTCTGACAATGTTAGCCAAAGATGGCACTGGGAGACAAGTATTTCTGCCATTGCTTTGCCTTGGGAAATAGTTACTGTTCCCATCATGCTGAGCACGAGGTCAGAGGCACGGTGGGCCTCCTCTATGGCCTCGGTTGTGGTTTGCTCGTCCTTTGTTACCTGGATATCCTGTAGTTTTTCCGCCAGGTAGGCCTGTACCATGCTCGATGTATTCATTGTGCGAGCCGCAAGGCCTTGGGCCTTGTAGCACCTCTCGAGTTGTTTCTCCGAAGCGTGACAGGCTTTGCTGGACACCGTTGGTTTCATTCCCGTGGCTATGGGGGCTAAGTGAGCCGCCAGAGACTCCTCTATTGGGGGTGCGCTGGCAAGGCCCAGAGCCTCCATTCCCGCGACATCAAAGAGTCGGGACAATGGTAGCATGACGGGAGCCCTGGTTTCTGTCCAGGAGCGTTTGAGTTCCGTTAGAAAGTCCGGAAAAATTGGTATTTTCTCCGACGTTGTCGGTTGCTTCGCATAGAAATAGTTTCCCGCCAGCCTCGTAGCCTGTTGGCGAGGTGTGGGGTCCGGCCACGTGACCTGCAGGGCATCAGCCGCCCTATGGCACAGGTCGAACAGGGCATGTACCGACAAGTCCGGTTCCGGAAGGTTCTGCGCCAGGTTCTGGGAGGAGTGAATAGTTTCTCCCTTGTCACCATAGTCGGCATCTATGTCGGACACTTCTGGCGTTGAGTCTTCGATGGCAAGAGAGGAGTCCGACGCTTTGTCCTCCCCGACCCGGCCAATGCACTCCAGGTCCACGTTCTCAGGCTCCGGTTCTGAAGCAGGCACGTTAGTGCGACGTGCGACCTTTCTCGCTACGGTCCTTGCCATAGATTTGGCCAACGTGTCCACGTGGTGCTTCCTCGCTGTGGCCATCATTCGACGACAGTGGGGGCAGGAGTCAGGGGATTCCAGCGCTTTCCTCGCGTGCAGGATCCCTAGGCAGACAGGACGGGCCTCGTGGGTGTCCGTCGCCGAAAGGGAAAAGCTGCAGCCGCTGGAGCATGGGCGCGAGCGAGGACTCGTCGTCCTGGTTTTCTTCTTCTTTGTCCTCCATTTTCCTTTCTCGGGAGCCATGTCCGGAGACGAGAAGAGTAGAAGTTGGTCCTAGTTTCCTTTTGTTCGAAGCCGTCTTCTCCGTCGTCTTGCTTTCGCTAGTAGACTGCTAGTTGGATTAGCAGAAGTTTGTGACGCAGTTAGCGTCGTCGAGTGAAGCTGCGGGAGAGAAGAAAACTTCGGGTAAGTAGAAAAATGCTGGACTAGCTTTCGCCAGCCCAGCAGTACGCAGGAAATTTCTCACTGTACGCTCAGTGTAGGGAGCTAGCTCACCTCAATCAAGTGACGCGACAACAGAGAGGTCTCGCGATGTTCAGGAGTTTCAGCGAGGTGAAGGGCAAAAAAGAGAGTGATGGAGGGGCGTCAGTCGCTTAAGTACCTGAAAGGCGGTACCTCTGACGCGGGGTGACGCCCCCTGCCGTAAAAGGCATGATTGTATTCCTTCAGGTAATCGTGCGGGGACGCAATTCCCATAGCAAGTATGTTGCACCGAGAGACCGAACTGAAAGGGAACCTGCAATTTCTAAAACATTTTTAAAAATTCAAATGGCTTGAAGTCACAAACATGTTTTATGAGGAATACCTGGAATATGGAAGAGTAAAAAAAAATTTTTTTTTTTTTTTTAAATATTTTGTACATTTTTGGGTGCTAGTGGCCTTTATTGGAGAGGGAGAGGGCAAAACGGTAGAGAGGGGGGAGACACCACAGAAAGAAGCTCGTCGGGTCTGGGACGTGAACCTGCGACGCCTGTGGAGAGGCTCAGCCTCAAGCATATATGCCGCCCGCTTATCCCCTGCACCAAAGCAGCGGCACAATAGTAAAAAAAATTAATTTCAGAGATTTTGAAGAATAACAACCCTTGGGGTCATTTTTGACCCCACATATGCATCTAAGGGTTAATTTGCATCCATTTTCTTTACCAGCTCCTTCCGTTTTGGGACAGAGGGGTCACTGGTGCCCATGTCCAGCTATCACTGTGAGAGGTGGAGTACACCCTGGACAGGTCTCCAGTCCATCACAGGAACACATAGACACCTAGGGACAATTTAGAGTTACCAATCAGCTTAACATGCGTGTTTGTGGTCTGGGGGAGGAAACCGGAGAACCCGGAGAAATCCCACGCATGCACAAACAGAACATGCAACTCGACCCAGATAGGACCCCAGATGGGATTTGAACCGGTGAGCTTCTCTCTAAGAAGTAACAGCTCTACAACCTGTGCCACTGTGCTGCCCTTTTTTAATTTCATCCATCAAGAATGCTTTAGTCAGATCCAAAAATTAATCAACTTTTATTTTTATTTTTTTATTGTTATGTCTGATCAAGCTAAGCACAGCTCTCCACAGTAACAAAGTAAAAGTAGGTTTCTGAAGGGTTTTGTTTACATCACATTTTAGACCCTTAAATTTTCTTTTTAGACCCTTCATTATCTCACTCACATCTGAGCTCAGCTGAATCCTGCTTCTATCAGCATTCCCTGAAGTGCCTCAACAAATCAACTGGAATCCAGATGTGTCTAATTGAAATGAAAGGACACAATTAACAAGGTGCACGTCTGTTTTTTAAAAGCTCACTGTTGATGGTGTGTTGAGAGCTTCTGAATGTCAGATGGATAAACTAAACCATCAGATGAATACAACGCCCTTTATTAATTGTCCTGATGCATGCTCATACTTTTGCTCATACCTTTTACTAATTTGTTCATTTTTTAAACACTTGGAACTGCCAAAATTCAGAAAATAACTTTGTTAGAGAGTCAGAGTCAGAGAGTCAGAGAGTCTTTATTGTCATTTGCACCACATGTGGTACATGTGATGAAAATGAGATTATGTACACGGGGTCCCAGTTACATCCAACAACAAATGCAAGAGAAAAACAGTAATAACATCTAGAATTAACTAAGAAAAACATCAACTAGTAATACACTAAGCCTAATATAGTGGGAATAAACAGCAGCACGAACATGAGTTTGTATGAGCAGATGGTCACAGATGAACACAGATGAACACAGCAACAAGAAAACAGATCAGCATCAGCATGATGTGATATTTTGCAGTGTTTATTTTTTATTTTATTTTTATTTATTCATGAGTCTAACAGCCTCAGGGTAGAAGCTGTTCCTCAGTCTAGTGGTTCTACACTTGATGCTCCTCAACCTCCGTCCTGAGGGGAGTGGGGCAAAGAGTGAGTGTGCTGGATGAGTGAGGTCTTTCATGATGCAGGTGGCTCTTTTCCTGCATCTGGAGGTGTAAATGTCTGTGATGGTGGGGAGACTGACTCCAACAGACTTCTGTGCAGCCTTCACCACTCTCTGTAGAGCTTTCCTCTCTTCAACTGTGCAGCCTCCATGCCACACGTTGATGCTGGAGCACAGGACGCTCTCCACTGCACACCTGTAGAACGAGGTGAGAACTGGGCTGCTCAGACCAGCACGTCTCAGCCGTCTGAGGAAGTAGAGTCTCTGATGACCTTTCTTGATCAGGCTGGTGGTGTTGTTGCTCCAGCTGAGGTTATCATTCATGTGTACACCCAAGTATTTGTAGCTGGAGACCACTTCCACTGCAGACCCACCTATTTTCAGTGGGGCATGGGTGTGTTTGTTCCTTCTGAAGTCCACAATCATCTCCTTTGTCTTCTTCACATTCATGTGAAGATTATTCTCTTTGCACCAGCTCTCCAGGTGTTCCACCTCCTGTCTGTAGCTGGACTCATCATTGTTTGTGATGCATCCCACCACCGCTGTATCATCTGCAAACTTAACAATATGACAGCCTGGAAGTGTGGCTGTACAATCATATGTGAGCAGAGTGAACAGAAGGGGGCTCAGCACACATCCCTGAGGAGAGCCAGTGCTGAGGGTTATGGTGGAGGAGGAGAAGTTGTGGATCTTCACGGACTGTGGTCTGTCTGTTAAGAAGTCTAGTACCCAGTTACAAATAGAGGGGCTTAGTCCAAGTGTAGATAGTTTTCTATGAAGGTTCTCAACCAACAAACCAAGTGAAGCAGCAGAAAACAAGAACGTCATCGTTCTCTGCTACCATTTATGCTCAAATGAGTACCGTACTTTCCGCCCGATAAGTCGCACCGCCCTATAAGTCGCATCAGTCCAATTATGTCCAATAAAGTGGAAAAAGCCATAAACATGTCGCACTGCCGTATACGTCGCATCTATTATGCGTCACCGCTGACGTGTCACGTATGTTACGCGTCAGCGGTGACAACCCGGAAATGTTGGCCGGTGTTTTGCCAAAAATGGATTGGCTGCAAAATGGCCGCAGGAGCGTGCACGGAAGGACTTTAACAAGATTAACACTTAAAAACAATTATTTGTTTGCTGAAAATTATAGCAAAGATGTGTCTGAGCTGAACTTTTCCTTAATAAATGCACGTACCGGTCAAATCAGCTGAATAAAAAAAAATAGTTTCGCTATGTCGGTGGTGCGAAGCGTGCACGCGCAGCGAGCGGATAGGCTTGATTTCTTTAAAATTTAACAAGATAAACACCTTAAAGCTCCACTGACATCATCTTTTGACTTTCCATAAAATGGCACAACATATACAGTATATATATTAAGATTGACCTCTGATCGTTTTTGCCAAAACAATGTTAAATTAATTAAAATTCCTCTCAAAAATAGTTTAAAATTAGCGCCTATTTTTCACATGATAAATATGGATTTTCCCGTCGCGCGATTATGACGTCAGACACAGAC
>JBBPBX010051895.1:0-24411 GCA_038048925.1 Garcialebias charrua
TACGGTACTTCTGCCAGCATGGAGGCAGCCATCTTCATCTTAGAAGCACTGGTACACACCATGTCAGAACGTGCACTGTCTTCATCTAAATCAAGAATATATGACATGTGACTAAGACGTTAGAATTTTTAGCAAGTTTTATTATTTACATAATGATATATATTTAATTGTACACAATACAACATTCAGAAATTACAGGTTTTTATACTGACCTGTGCACTGCGTTTTCAGCTGATCATCGTTACTTCTGTCAGCATGGAGGCAGCCATCGTCATGATTCGAAGCACTGGTACACACCAAACTTGCACTGTCTTCATCTAAATCAAGAAGATATGACACGTGAATAAGAGATTTTAGAATATTTTTTAGACACTTTTAGCATCAAAAGATTTAATATTTAGCTAAAAGAATTTACAAAAATACATTCTAAATAAGAAAACATTTGTTCCTGAAATCATTCTAAGACATAATATTGACAAAATCTATTTTACAAGAAGATCTGTTTTATTTATTTATTTTACCTGGAACTCTCTGTTTCTTTGAAACAAAGTTGTACATTGAAGCACAACCTTCGGCTGCTCTTTTCCTCTCTCTGTCCTTCTGCTTGCACCTACCCATGTTGGTATCCAGCACAGAAACCTGCAAAACAGTTTAATATAATATTTAGTATGTAGTAAACATTGATCTGCTAAGACATTTTGGGTTTCTATTTGAAAAAGTTTTTTTACTTGTCTTACGTACAAAAACAGTTTTTCTGAATGTTTATTCTTTTGAAAATTTATCCAAACATTTATTTTTCACCAAATAGGCTATATTATATTCAACACTGCTAAGTTATTGTTTGTATCCTGTCCAAACTAGGCCTGAGGCCTGTAGCTTTTGTTTAGAAAAACATGGACGCTCAGTTTCAGGCTTCCTGTGAGTAACTATCTGTCCTATCACTGTAAACTCAGCTTTAGGGATAGAATGGGGCCGTACTGGTACTAATTTCAGATAAATTACTGTTCCCAACATGGCGGAAATAGACAAAAACAAGGGAAAACAACGTGGCGAAAATCGTTGCTACTTAGCTTAGCTTTAGCATGTTTTAGCATTATATATCTTATAAAAACGTGACCCACTTCTAATCTCTCTAACATCAAACAGTACTAATTAAAATACACAAATGAACAGTTGAATCAAAAACCACAATGTAATTTTACAGTTTGAATCCACCGTGTTGTTTGTTTGTGAGGCCTGTAGCTTTTGTTTAGAAAAACATGGACGCTCCGTTTCAGGCTTCCTGTGAGTAACTATCTGTCCTATCACTGTAAACTCAGCTTTAGGGATAGAATGGGGCCGTACTGGTAATAATTTCAGATAAATTACTGTTCCCAACATGGCGGAAATAGACAAAAACAAGGGGAAAAAACGTCGCGAAAATCGTTGCTACTTAGCTTAGCATGTTTTAGCATTATCCATATCTTATAAAAACGTGACCCACTTCTAATCTCTCTAACATCAAACAGCACTACTTAAAATACACAAATGAACAGTTGAATCAAAAACCACAATGTAATTTTACCGTTTGAATCCACCGTGTTGCCTTCCAAGCCAGCCAGGACAGAGTGAACGTTGTCTTCCCCTCAGTCTCGCGGGAGTTGTAGACGGGACTTCATAGGCAAAGTGGGCGGTTCGTTCGAACCGGGCGAACCCCCCCTGGCTACGCCCATGGGCAAATCACCTTATGTGTGTGATAATAAAGAGATCTGCCTGTCTGTTGCTCCGTTTCCCCCCAGCTTTGTGCTGTTAGGCTGTGAAAGAAAAACAAATTAATCTAACGCCCTTATATTATTAAACCAAAATTCAAAAGCTATATTAGTTTCATTCGGCATTTGTCTCCAACCAAAACACATCTCGCAGGATCTGGTCGGCACAACTGGTTTTTCACCTCTAATCTAAAGTCCAAAAGCAGAAAAAAAATTTACATCAACTTTAAAGTTCACTGAATCTCAACCCGAAACTGTCTCACTTCTCTCTAGAACTCTCGTGTTTGCCTAATTGGTGAATTGCTGACCTCTTAAAATTTCTAAAATAAGTTCTTTGCTCTGTGGCTGATTTCAAGATAAATGTTTAATCTCACCTCACCTTCCTCATCTTCTCTCGGATACTTCCACAACCCCTCTCTGTGGCCCCCCTTCTCTCCTCTTGGGGCCTGAACTCGCTCCCTCCATCTCCTGCCTCCTGTCTTCTTCTCAACTTCCTTGTGTACTTTTCTGTCTCAACTTCCTGTTTGCTCCTTCATCCACTTGCTTTTCACTTTCTGGGTCACCTCATCCCTCTCTCTCCTCGCCTTCCTCCACATATCTCCTGATATGAATCTCTTCCATTGCTCCTCATTTCTGGCTGCTCCTCTGTTAGCTCCAAGTGCTCTCTGACCACTTCCCCACATCCTCTGTCTGACCGACTCACTGTTTCCTTACTTCCGTTTTCTTTTCTTTCGCATCACCTTCTCATCTCCCTGTCTCTGCAACTCGCTTCCAACCTCCTGTAGGTGGCGCTGTTTGACTGCTCTTCTTCCTGCCCCCTGCTGCTCTAAATCTTCTTTAAATTGAGCTGTTTTCTGTGTGCCCTAATGCAATTAAGAACAATTCTTCTAGAAGGTTAATCTGTTTCAGCTGCCTATCATAATTATCAATTAACTGTTGATAGTCTGCTACCGTTTTACAACGAGCTATCTTTTGTTTGTCTTGTTTAAATCTGGTGAGGACTAAATTAGCTAAATTTCCTGTTGTTCCATCTGCTTTCTCATCAATTTTTGATGCCGGTGGTGTCGTTTTTTCTTCTATTCCTGTGCAACTGTTTGTCTCACCAACATTTTGTACGCTCTGAGATAACAAAGCTAACTGCTTGTACACCTCCACCAGTTGCTTCTGTTGTTGTTGACCCTTATTGAGCTTGCTACGCTCCCAAAATGATGTACAGATTGTTTGTTTAGTTTCTGTATCATCCAGCAATTTTTGCTGCTCTTTCACCTTCGTCCAAACTAATTGTGTTAGGTTATTTGTTGATTTCTCTGAATTTTCTGCTGCTTTCACAATTTGTATAATCAATGCATCCAACTGCTTAGACTTCGCTGGATTAGCGGCATGTATTATGGCTATCACCGCCTGCACCCTAAACAATTGTTCATGTATAGGTTCATTTTGACCGGTCGGTTTTTCATTAATGTGCTCCATGACTGGTTTCATACACAACATTCACTCAAAAAGCTTTATTTTTCACAATCGTTCCTCCCATTCACTGAGTTGTCTTGTGTAACACAGTAAAAAAGGTCTACAAAGTCTGAGGTGCTCCTCCGTGTCCAGGTCTTTAATTCTGTGTTAAACAACAGCGCCCTCTGCTGGCCGAGTCATGGCAACACCACACATCAATCACATAAAAAAACACTTTCAACACACACACATCTGAGTCCACACAAACATTTATCTGTCACGATCGCCGGGGTGTGTGAGGGATTGAGTCCAATGTTGCAGACAGCAGACTCTCAGAGGCACGAGTAAGAAACAATAAACTTTAATGAGACAAATCAAAATACTGACGTGGCAGTAGAACATGAAACAAACTCAGGACTAAACTAAAACTGTGGCTTTAAAGCTCAAACTGTGGCTGGATTACTAGAACTCAAAACTAAAGAGACGTACTCACAGACCAGGGAGCTGAAGCGCAGCAGATACACATCACGACACACCAGGGGAAATGGACGAATGACCCGACAACATAACTGACTGCAGACAGAGTATATATACACACAGACAAGACAGGAAGTAACGACACGCACCTGGGAATAATTTAACAGAACAAGGCTGACTCTGAACATGGGGGAAACAAGGGTGACAGAACTCTAGGTTGAACTAATAATAAACAAACATGTGGACTACATTAAAAGGGGACCTAAACACATGTAGACTACACCAGAAGGTTGAACTAATAATAAAACAAACATGTGAACTAAATATGAAGACTGACTGAACTAAACTGAGACATGCAGCCTAAACTAGACGGGGACTTAACCATGAAGACTAAACCAGAAGGGGACCTAAGGGAAACATGCAGACTGAACTAGACGGGGACCTAAAATAAACATGAAGACTAAACAAGAATAAACACGAAGACAAGAACAACAGTAAGGAGCCATAAACACGAAGACAAGACCAACAGGAAGGAGCCATCCTTACAGTACCCCCCCCTCAAGGACGCCCCCTGGCGTCCCCAAAGAACACCCCCACCCCAAAAAAAACAGGGCGGGCGGAGGGAGGAAACGCAGGGACGGCGGGCACGAGAAAACACAAGGACAAGGGACAAAACACAAGGGCAACAAACCAAACACCTACAGGAACGGGACAAATGCTAAACACAAAAAGGCTAAACCTACAAAACCAACAAATGTCCAAACATCGAAGCCAGGACATCGACCTCGGGCAAGGACCCCTCAGGCGGCCGACCGGGAGACAGTCCAACGCGCAGGACCCCGTCCGGAGGACGACCGGGAGACCGTCCACTGCGCAGAACCCTGTCCGGCGGACGACCGGGAGACCAACCATCCAGCAGAGACATAACAGGCGAGCGACCCGGGGCCCGACCATCGAGCTTCCGTAGGAGACGAGGCCACAGGACAGCCGAAGACGAGAGCGGGACCCTCCGGGGCCCACCCAGAACAGGAGCCCCATCATGTGGCGCAGCGGCGCCAAGCAATGAAACGGCAGCTGTCCCTACGAGCGTCGAGGAGATGTCCACATCGAAGTCCACATCGAAGTAGAGACCCACCAACGGTGTGGAGACCACTGGCTGCGAGACCTCTGGCTGCGAGACCTCTTGGGAGGAGTCCTCCAGGACCCTCCCGGAGCAGGAAACGTGAGGGGTTCCCTCCAGGGACCCCTCTGGACTGGAGACGTGAGGGGTTCCCACCTGAGACCCCTCTGGACTGGAAACGTGAGGGGCTCTCACCTGAGACCCCTCTGGACTGGAAACGTGAGGGGCTCTCTCCTGAGACCCCTCTGGACTGGAAACGTGAGGGGCTCTCTCCTGAGACCCCCCTGGACTGGAAACGTGAGGGGCTCTCTCCTGAGACCCCTCTGTAGACGTGGAGGCGTCTGCGGTGCGGAGACCCTCTGTAGACGTGGAGGCGTCTGCGGTGCGGAGACCCTCTGTAGACGTGGAGGCGTCTGCGGTGCGGAGACCCTCTGTAGACGTGGAGGCGTCTGCGGTACGGAGACCCTCTGTAGACGTGGAGGCGTCTGCGGTACGGAGACCCTCTGTAGACGTGGAGGCGTCTGCGGTACGGAGACCCTCTGTAGACGTGGAGGCGTCTGCAGTGCAGAGACCCTCTGTAGACGTGGAGGCGTCTGGCGAGGAGACGTCTGGCGAGGAGACGTCTGGCGAGGAGACGTCCGGCGAGGAGACGTCTGGCGAGGAGACGTCTGGCGAGGAGACGTCTGGCGAGGAGACGTCTGGCGAGGAGACGTCTGGCGAGGAGACGTCTGGCGAGGAGACGTCTGGCGAGGAGACGTCTGGCGAGGAGACGTCTGGCGTGGAGACGTCTGGCGTGGAGACGTCTGGCGTGGAGACGTCTGGCGTGGAGACGTCTGGCGTGGAGACGTCTGGCGTGGAGACGTCTGGCGTGGAGACGTCTGGTCTGGCGTGGAGNGGAGGCAAGGCGGCAGCGCCCTCTGGAGCCGGAGGCGGAAGGGCAGCGCCCTCTGGAGCCGGAGGCGGCAGGGTAGCGCCCTCTGGAGCCGGAGGCAGGACGTCAGCGTCCTCTGGAGCCGGAGGCAGGACGGCAGCGTCCTCTGGAGCCGGAGGCAGGACGGCAGCGTCCTCTGGAGCCGGAGGCAGGACGGCAGCGTCCTCTGGAGCCGGAGGCAGGACGGCAGCGTCCTCTGGAGCCGGAGGCAGGACGGCAGCGCCCTCTGGAGCCGGAGGCAGGACGGCAGCGCCCTCTGGAGCCGGAGGCAGGACGACAGCGCCCTCTGGAGCCGGAGGCAGGACGACAGCGCCCCCTGTGGTCGATGCGGAGGCAGGACCCCCCGTGGATGGTGTGGATGCAACGCCCTCTTTAGGCGATGCAGAAGCAGGACCTGTAGGTGCAGCACCCCCTGGTGCCATCGGCAGGACAGCACCCTCTGGTGCCGCAACGCCCTCTGTAGGCGATGCAGAAGCAGGACCTGTAGGTGCAGCACCCCCTGATGGTGAAGAGAAGTCTGCTGTAATGCTTATAATGGCAGCGCCCTCTGGAGACATGGCTACAACGCCCTCTGAGGATAATGGAGAGACATCTGCACCCTCCACAGATGCCAGTGGTGCAACTTCCTCTATCAGTGCTGGAACCTCAGCACCCTCAGTTGGTGCAGGGACGTCAGCACCTTCAACAGGGGTCCTGGGAACAGTGCCCTCTGTTGCTGCAAAGCACGCAGCGTCAGCACCCTCTGTGGAGGCTGGAGTGAAAGCACACTTTAAAACAATGCTTCATCTTTCAGAGCTTTAGCCAATGTCAACATCTGAGTGAGGCCTGGGTTGGATATTAAACAAGTACTTTTATTGATTATGTGTTCGATAATGGAATAAGTCTTATATTTATAATGTGGGTCCAGGTTATTGACAGCAGCGTAAAACAGTCTTTCTATCTGCTGTAGAATGTGTGTGGCCTCCTCCGATCTTTCTATCACAGCGACCCCTGTGGTCGATGAGTGATTAGGCAGCATTATGTGAGGAGGCTTCCTCTCGGTTGTGCGTCGTGCAGGGGACTCCGTGTCCCCTGCAGACGCGTTGTGGGGACAACCCCCCCTCAAAGCACGTCCCACCCGAGACGTCACAGAGCGAGGGCACCCCTCCCCCAGCGAAATCCCCCCAGGCTCTTCAGACAGCGTGGGAGAAACGGAGGGGGAACCGGGCTGAAACCCGGAAACGTGTGTCTTTGCCGGTCGCCGCCTCCTTCGGCGACGCCGTGTTTCAGAAACTGGATCGGAACCGGATTCTGGGCCTGATTCGTCTTCGGACGCTTCCCACAGGGAAATGGCTCGCACAGGAGGGAAGGAGGAAAACTGTGTGGAGCGGCCATTTCCGCGTCTTCCTCTTGCTCGTTCCTCAACCAAGAGCGGAGACGGAAGTTCTTCGTGCGCAGGTACGTGGTAGCTCACGCCGCTCACGTGTATGACGGCTGCTCCTGCCGTCATCTTCTGCCTCTGATGAGAATCCGTATTTATCTGTCTGCTGGACTCAGGAATGGTCGGGTCATATTCTGTCACGATCGGCGGGGTGTGTGAGGGATTGAGTCCAATGTTGCAGACAGCAGACTCTCAGAGGCACGAGTAAGAAACAATAAACTTTAATGAGACAAATCAAAATACTGACGTGGCAGTAGAACATGAAACAAACTCAGGACTAAACTAAAACTGTGGCTTTAAAGCTCAAACTGTGGCTGGATTACTAGAACTCAAAACTAAAGAGACGTACTCACAGACCAGGGAGCTGAAGCGCAGCAGATACACATCACGACACACCAGGGGAAATGGACGAATGACCCGACAACATAACTGACTGCAGACAGAGTATATATACACACAGACAAGACAGGAAGTAACGACACGCACCTGGGAATAATTAACAGAACAAGGCTGACTCTGAACATGGAGGAAACAAGGGTGACAGAACTCTAGGTTGAACTAATAATAAACAAACATGTGGACTACATTAGAAGGGGACCTAAACACATGTAGACTACACCAGAAGGTTGAACTAATAATAAAACAAACACGTGGACTAAATATGAAGACTGACTGAACTAAACTGAGACATGCAGCCTAAACTAGACGGGGACTTAACCATGAAGACTAAACCAGAAGGGGACCTAAGGGAAACATGCAGACTGAACTAGACGGGGACCTAAAACAAACATGAAGACTAAACAAGAATAAACACGAAGACAAGACCAACAGTAAGGAGCCATAAACACGAAGACAAGACCAACAGGAAGGAGCCATCCTTACAGAGACAAACTTCCTTCATCCTTAAAATTTTTGAGAGAATGCTTTAAAAATTACCAGAGATCTGTCAAAGAGGCGAAATGTCTATTTTTATTTGGTTTGATTTCAGATAATTGCCATTGTCCTAGAGTGTTATTTAACACTATTAATTCTGTTATAAATCCAGCTGTGCGTATTCTACCAGATGCCACAGCCACAAACTGTGAAAACTTTCTAAAATTTTTCCAGGATAAAGTGGCCTCAGTCAGACAGGTCACTGGTCCGGTTGCCCCTGACTACTCTGTTGTCTCTGTAGCTCCGGTTGTGTTTGAACAGTTTCAACCAGTGTCTCTTGCCACTCTCACTGATGTTGTTCAACATTTAAAGATCACTAATTGCCCTCTGGACTTTCTTCCATCCAGGTTTTTAAAAGAGGTTTTTAATTCTGTGGGTTTTTGTGTTTTAACACTTTTAAACTCCTGCCTTCGTTTAGGGATTGTCCCTGCTGCATTTAAACATGCTGTAGTTAGGCCCCTTCTTAAAAAACCTCACCTGGACCCATCAATTTTATCTAATTTTAGACCTATTTCTCATCTGCCTTTTTTATCTAAAGTTTTAGAAAAAATTGTTTTTATGCAGTTACAACCTGTTTTAGAAAATCATGGTATTTTTGAAACATTTCAGTCTGGTTTTAGATCCCGTCATTCTACCGAATCAGCCTTGTTAAAAGTCCATAATGACATTTCCATGTCCATGGATGCCAAGTGTCCCGTTGCACTGGTGTTGCTGGACCTCACAGCTGCATTTGACACAGTAGACCACACTGTCCTTCTATCTCGCCTTCAACATTATGTTGGAATTTCTGGTACAGCACTCAAGTGGTTCACTGCCTACTTGACCAACAGAACATTCTCTGTCATGCTGGACACTCTTTCTTCCTCCACTGCCGTTCTCTCTTGTGGTGTGCCGCAGGGTTCTATTCTCGGTCCTCTCCTCTTTTCACTGTACATGCTGCCCCTTGGATCAGTAATAGCCAGACATAATTTTTCTTTTCACTGCTATGCCGATGATGTACAAATTTATCTACCAATGAAACCCAAAAACAGCAATCTTCTCACCCCATACGCTGATTGTATTGCCGACATTAAACAGTGGCTTCACCGTAATTTTTTGTTTTTAAACGAAGGAAAGACAGAATGCATCTTCTTCGGTGATGATGCTCCCTGTAACTTTGGTGCTCTAACTTCCAAATGCAGACCAAAAATTAAAAACTTGGGGGTGACATTTGACAAGGACTTAAAATTTGATAAACAAATAGCGTCTGTAGTCAAGGCCTGTTTTTATCAACTACGTCTTTTATACAAAGTTAAACCTTTTTTAAATCGTTTTGATTTAGAAAAGGCCATTCATGCTTTTATCACCTCAAGGCTTGACTACTGCAATTCCCTATATGCGGGAATCTCCCAATCCTCCATTAAACGCCTTCAATTGGTCCAAAATGCTGCAGCTAGACTTTTAACCAACACCTCCAGACGTGAACACATTACCCCTGTTTTATTTTCTCTCCATTGGCTTCCAATTGATTTTAGAATTAAATTTAAAATTTTATTATTCACTTTTAAAGCTCTTAATGGTCTTGCCCCACTGTATTTGACTGATCTTGTAACTGTCCGTGAATATAGGAGAACACTGAGATCATCAAATACATTTCTCCTGTCTGTTCCAAAGACCAACTACAAACGTTGGGGTGACCGGGCCTTTTCTGTCGTTGCACCCAGTCTCTGGAATAAGCTACCTCTGGACTTGCGCTCCATCACTCATATGGAGTCTTTTAAATCTAATCTAAAAACCTTCTTATTCAGGCAGGCTTTTAATGCCTAGTGGTTCTTTGACATTCTTGTTAGGTCTAAATTGTTTTTAATTTTTAACTGGCCGTTTTTTATTGTTTGTTTTTATTGTTTGTTTTTATTTCTGTATTGTTCAGCACTTTGTGCACCTTCTGGCTGCTGAAAGGGGCTCTATAAATAAAGATTGATTGATTGATTCTATCAAAGATCCTTGAGAAGGTTGTAGCACAACAATTAAACTGCTTCTTGGAGGTAAATGACATCATGGATTCTTTTCAATCTGGTTTTTGAAAACTGCGCTCCACAGAAACAGCATTATTAAAAGTTTCTAGTGATATGTTGATGGCAGCTGATTCTGGAAACTACACCGTGTTGGTTTTATTGGACTTGACTTCAGCCTTTGAAACAATGGATCACACTGTTCTTATCAATAGACTGAGATCTATTTGGTATTTCTAGCACTGTTTTAAATTGGTTTATTTTTTATTTATCTGAAAGGTCTTTTACAGATTTTATGAATAATGTTCACTCTGATGTTGCGCGGCTGTCTTGTGAGGTACCCCAAGGTTCAGTTTTGGGCCCAATCTTCTTTTTATTGTATTTACGCCCTTTAGGTTTTATTTTGAAACGTTACAGTAATGTGTCCTACATCTGTATGCTGAAGACATTCAGCTATACTGTTCTTTTCGAGCCTCCGAGTTCCATAAATTGATTGAACTCAGAAACTGTCTGTTAGAGATCAAAACATGGCTGAGTGACAACTACATGCAGTTAAATGCAAACAAAACTGAGACTAGTTATTGCCCCTGATGATAAAATTCCAGTTATTAGGCAGTAACTTGTGTTTTTAAATCCTTCGGTAAATAATTATCGCAGAAATTTGGGTGTCGTCATTGATAGTTCTTTATCTTTGGACGGTCATTGTAAATTGTTAGTTTGAAATTGTTTTTACCAGTTAAGAAACATTTCTAAACTACGATGTATTGTATCACAGAAGGAACTAGATGATTGTTCATGGTTTTATTTCATCTCAGTTAGATTACTGTAATAGCCTTTTAATGGGTCTGAATAAATCTTCCCTAGCTCACCTTCCAAAGGTGGGCGCCAGACCGCTAGGGAGCGCTAAAGCGCTAATCCGCTTATAGCGGACCTAAACAATTTGTTAGCTTTACAGCGGATTGACTAACCTTTATCATTCAGCGGATTTGCGCTATTTTTATTTAAAATGCAGTATCGCTAATAACTAATTATCTATCAGTAAAAACGAAAAAACTTATTTACGGGCTCTTAAAGCTCCACTGACATCATCTTTTAACTTTCCATAAAATGGCACAACATATATATATATATATATATATTAAGATTGACCTCTGATCGTTTTTGCTAAAACAATGTGAAATTAATTAAAATTCCTCTCAAAAACAGTTTAAAATTAGCGCCTTTTTTTTCACACGATAAATACGGGGTTTCCCGTCGCGCGATTATGACGTCACTCCCAGACTCGCGTCAACTGCGCTCCTTGTTTACAATGGACAAGATACAAACGCGATCCGTCCAATTTAGCCATTTAAAACTTTATATTTTAGCGGTTTGTCTTCAGAGAAGCCAAAGTTATTTCCAGTAAACAGCAGGTTATAATTTTTTTTCAGCTCCTGCTGGTTTTTGGAGACTTTTCACTTCAGGAAGTGCAGCAGCTCTGTGAGGACACAGCAGCTGATAGTTGAGAGGCAGAAGGAATTCTACAGCATGTAAATCGTTTTCACAGCACTGAAATGGTAATATATTAGTTAATGTTTCTAATAATTATTCAACATTAATTTATAGTTTAAAAAATTAGTCCCTTTTAAAATATCTGTTAAATATATTATTCTTTTATTTTATTTTGTTTGTGTTTTCAGGTTTCCAGGTCTCCAGTCCATCACCTGAGGCTCTTCCTGTTGAACCACTAGTAACCCAGACTTTCACATCACAGCAGGTAAGATTGCATCAACAAAAAGAATAGTACTCAACAATATTCTTTGATGTAAATCTGTTGATTTTCTGTGGTTCTGATGAGGGAAGTGACAAAGTGGATGCAGCATTCAGCCCATAATGGACCCAGATGTCCCCTGCGTCCAGACCTACAACACCTGGACATCCAGGAGCGTGCACGAGGAGGTGGTGTAGTCTGAAGAAGTGTACAAGCAGCAGGATGAGGAGAAACTAGACAGATGTCCCCTGCGTCCAGACCTACAACACCTGGACAGGAGGGTGGACGAGGAGGTGTTGGAGTCATTTTTACAGAGCTGATGAAGTCAAACACCACTTGCTGATATTTTTTAAACTCAATTTTTTTTGATAATCTGTTCATATTAATGTTTCCCCAGAGGTTTTCATTTATTTGATAATATGGGATGGTTTTATTTTAATAAAATGTTTTTTTCAACATTCACCAATTTTGTTTTTACTAAAGTACGAGCTGTGAGTTGTAGATGAACGAATGAAATTAAAACAGATACACAAATATTCTCACAAAGAATAACTCAACACTAACAGATAATATAGTGTACTACTGTAACTTTATTTACACATAACTACAGAAACACTTGGTTCATTGTTATCCTTTTTTTTCAAACAATATGTTCATTTGAACAGTCAGAAAAAATATTAAATTCATTGATTCATTTTCATCTCAATGCTCTGGCCAGTTGTAGTATTTCTGCATATTTTGATGTCTTGATGCACAAACGTAGCTTTCTGCAGCATCAGTCCTGATGTTCTACAGATCCTGAAGATGTCTCCATCTGTTGTTTAACAATATCAAGGTTTGTTCTCCTCCACCTGGGTCCACTCTTCAGGTGAAGACATTTCTGTGAATTGATGATAAAACACACAGACACACACAGTATATATTATATGCAGTATACTGTATATTAAGACAATGGGTCAAACTAATGTCTTCAGACTCCACCACCTCCTCGTGCACGCTCCTGGATGTCCAGGTGTTGTAGGTCTGGACGCAGGGGACATCTGGGTCCATTATGGGCTGAATGCTGCATCCACTTTGTCACTTCCCTCATCAGAACCACAGAAAATCAACAGATTTACATCAAAGAATATTGTTGAGTACTATTCTTTTTGTTGATGCAATCTTACCTGCTGTGATGTGAAAGTCTGGGTTACTAGTGGTTCAACAGGAAGAGCCTCAGGTGATGGACTGGAGACCTGGAAACCTGAAAACACAAACAAAATAAAATAAAAGAATAATATATTTAACAGATATTTTAAAAGGGACTAATTTTTTAAACTATAAATTAATGTTGAATAATTATTAGAAACATTAACTAATATATTACCATTTCAGTGCTGTGAAAACGATGTACATGTAGAATTCCTTCTGACTCTCAACTATCAGCTGCTGTGTAAGTCCTCACAGAGCTGCTGCACTTCCTGAAGTGAAAAGTCTCCAAAAACCAGCAGGAGCTGAAAAAAAATTATAACCTGCTGTTTACTGGAAATAACTTTGGCTTCTCTGAAGACAAACCGCTAAAATATAAAGTTTTAAATGGCTAAATTGGACGGATCGCGTTTGTATCTTGTCCATTGTAAACAAGGAGCGCAGTTGACGCGAGTCTGGGAGTGACGTCATAATCGCGCGACGGGAAACCCCGTATTTATCGTGTGAAAAAAAAGGCGCTAATTTTAAACTGTTTTTGAGAGGAATTTTAATTAATTTCACATTGTTTTAGCAAAAACGATCAGAGGTCAATCTTAATATATATATATATATGTTGTGCCATTTTATGGAAAGTTAAAAGATGATGTCAGTGGAGCTTTAAATCAACAGGACGACTGCTAACAGACCATATCCTGTCAGCGCCGGATGTGGTCCGGAACAAAAACGCGTCCCCCTCAGTCTCTTGGCTAGAGAGAGCGCTCTCTCAGGTTATATGCAGAAATTCTAGAGTTGAATTTAATACCTTTTAATACCTTTTTAATACCATCAAAATATTTTTTAATACCATCACGGCACCGAGCTGTAACCATAGCGGCAACCTGTTGTATTTCAGTTCCATGCAACTAATTGTAAAGTGATAAGATTACTGTCATTTTCTTCCTAAACTTTGGTAGTAAATGTAGTTTTATAACAATTACTGGATACAGTACATCAATTTGCTTCTTGCCTCAATAAAAGCACTGACCTATTTGTTATTTAAATCTAACCCAAGAGAAAAAGTTTAATTGTTCCCACACACAGCTAGGGATGCACCGATACCAGTATTGGGTATCGGGTCGATACCATGTGCATTTACTCGTACTCGTACTCATAAAAGTGCTCCGATACCACAGGACCCGATACCAGTGTCATTTAAGTTTCATTTCGTTTTAAGTTTCATTTCGCTCAGTTTGTGCATAAACGCTCTAAACCAGTAGGCGGCGGAATCGAGCAAGACTAAACGCCAACCACATTAAAAAAAAGAAGAAGAAGACGACAAGCACGTTAGTCAGCACAAACAAGCAGAAGAAGAAGGACAAGCACTAAGCAGCGTTAGCCCGGTGTCTCTTATTAGCTTAACCGCACAGTGGATTGACAAGGATTTTACACCACGGAGAGTCATCTTGAACGCAAAACAATTTCGGGGTTCGCACACGAGCCAGGCCATCGCAGCTGTGCTTCATGACATGCTCCAGGAGTGGGGGGTGAGTAAAAGCTCTGTTCACGTTGTGCTTCGTGATAACGCTAAAAACATGATAAAAGCCATGAATGATGCTGGACTCCCAAGCTTAGGGTGTGTCGCACACACCCTCCAGCTGGTGGTGAACGCCGGTGTTACACCAATTCCTGCGACTTGTCAAAATCTGGGACGCCAGGGGGCGACAGCGTACATTCCCCCGTATGTACGTCTTGAGTGGAAGTGAGAAGAAGAGTATTTAGGTAAACTGCGTAGCTCTGCGCAGCTCTAATGAACAGTGTAGCAGGAATGAAAATGGAACACTTCCCGAATTTTGTTTCGGTCTCATTGACGGGGAAAATGTAATGAGTATGCTGAACGCAGACGGACCATCGCATTCAATTGCTGTTGTTTAAACATTTAATTAATAAATCTGTAAATGATTAATAAATGTTTCCAAGTGCTTTGTTGGGAGGGAGATTGGTTTCAAAACGTATTTTATATTCATTTATTTTACATTTTAATTTGTTACAGCTGATGTTTTAACTGTGTTTGTTGTTTGTATGATATTTTTCTTGCTGTGAAATGTTCTCCTTGGGTGTCCTGAAAGGCGCTTTTAAATGTTTATGTTTATTAAATTTGTTCATTTTTTTTACAAAAGAAACACAATACAAGACAATCCCATTAATGATACGTACACAATGTAAAAAAAAAAAGAAAGGTAGCAGAAAGAAGAATAAATCTTATTATATCTGCCCTTTTTTTCAAACAATCAGATTAAACAATAATAATCTTTCACCAGCAGTACAAAATGACTAACTCTTTCTAATTTTCTAATACTAATACTAATACATAACTAATAATTGATACAATACACATTATGCTAATTCATATATATTTTTTCAACAAATTCCTTTTGATCATTTTCTTAAATGTAAACAGTGACTTGGCATTTTTAACTACATTCTCCAAGCCATTCCATAATCTAATTCCCTGGATTGAGGTAGAACGTCCCTTCAAACTAGTTCTGAATTGTGGTTTTACAAACATCTCTGTCCCCTTAAGATTATAACAACTTTGTCTTTTAACAAAATTCATTTGGATATTTAAAGGTAATTCGTTATTCTGAGCCCTATACATACATCATCAGAGTCAGAGTCAGAGTCAGAGAGAATTTATTGTCATTTGCACCGCATGTAGTACATGTGTTGAAAACGAGATTATGTACACAGGGTCCCAGTTACATCCAACAACAAATGCAAGAGAAAAACAATAATAACATCTAGGATTAACTAAGAGAGACATCAGCTAGTAATACACTAAGCCCTAATGTAGTAGAAAAACATCATTATAAACAGCAGCACGAACATGAGTCATTATGAGCAGATGGTCACAGATGAACACAGCAACAAGAAACAGATCAGTATCAACATGATGTGACATTTTGCAGTGTTTATTCTTATTATTTATTTATTCATGAGTCTGACAGCCTCAGGGTAGAAGCTGTTCCTCAGTCTAGTGGTTCTACATTTGATGCTCCTCAACCTCCGTCCCGAGGGGAGTGGTGCAAAGAGTGAGTGTGCTGGGTGAGTGAGGTCTTTCATGATGCAGGTGGCTCTTTTTCTGCATCTGGAGGTGTAAATGTCTGTGATGGTGGGGAGACTGACTCCCACAGACTTCTGTGCAGCCTTCACCACTCTCTGTAGAGCTTTCCTCTCTGCAACTGTGCAGCCTCCATGCCACACGTTGATGCTGGAGCACAGGACGCTCTCCACTGCACACCTGTAGAACGAGGTGAGGACTGAGCTTCTCAGACCAGCTCGTCTCAGCCGTCTGAGGAAGTAGAGTCTTTGATGTCCTTTCTTGATCAGGCTGGTGGTGTTATTGCTCCAGCTGAGGTTATCATTCAAGTGTACACCCAGGTACTTGTAGCTGGAGACCACCTCCACCGCAGATCCACCTATATACAGTGGGGTGTGGGTGTGTTTGTTCCTTCTGAAGTCCACAATCATCTCCTTCGTCTTCTTCACATTCATGTGAAGGTTGTTCTCTTTGCACCAGCTCTCCAGATGTTCCACCTCCTGTCTGTAGCTGGATTCATCATTATCTGTGATGCATCCCACCACAGCTGTATCATCTAGCTCCTGCAGGGCGTCTTTAGCATTAGAATCTGGAGCTATTAAAAAACAACAATGATATACACCACTGAAAACCCATAAGGTAAATAATGTGGTCGACATTTGACAGTCAGTTGTTCTAAAACCTCGGAGCAGGAATTGTTTGTCAATGTCGATTTATTTATATAGCACATAAAAACAACACAGAATCATCACAGGGGGTTCTGTGGCGGGTACTCCGGGAGTATGGGGTACCAGGCCCATTGATATGGGCTGTTAGGTCCCTGTACGACCGGTGTCAGAGCTTGGTCCGCATTGCCGGCAGTAAGTCAGGCTCGTTTCCGGTGAGAGTTGGACTCCGCCAAGGTTGCCCTTTGTCACCGATTCTGTTTATAACTTTTATGGACAGAATTTCTAGGCGCAGCCAAGGTGTTGAGAGGATCCGTTTTGGTGGCCTTAGAATCGCTTCTCTGTTTTTTGCAGATGATGTGGTCCTATTGGCTTCATCAGCTCGTGATCTACAGCTTTCACTGGAGCGGTTTGCAGCTGAATGCGATGCGGCCGGGATGAGGATCAGTTCCTCCAAATCCGAGGCCATGGTCTTGAGCCGGAAAAGGGTAGCGTGCCCTCTCCGGGTCGGGGAGGAGGTCCTGCCCCAAGTGGAGGAGTTTAAGTATCTCGGGATCTTGTTCACGAATGAGGGAAAACTGGAGCGTGAGATCGATAGGCGGATAGGTGCAGCGTCCGCAGTGAAGCGGGCGCTGTACCGGTCTGTCGTGGTGAAGAGAGAGCTGAGTCAAAAGGCAAAGCTCTCAATTTACCGATCGATCTACGTTCCCACCCTCATCTATGGTCATGAGCTTTGGGTTATGACCGAAAGAACAAGATCTCGGATACAAGCGGCTGAAATGAGTTTTCTCCGCAGGGTGGCTGGACTCTCCCTTAGAGATAGGGTGAGAAGCTCAGTCATCCGGGAGGGACTCGGAGTAGAGCCGCTGCTTCTCCACATCGAGAGGAGCCAGTTGAGGTGGCTCGGGCATCTGGTTAGGATGCCTCCTGGACGCCTCCCTGGTGAGGTGTTCCGGGCATGTCCCACCGGGAGGAGACCCAGAGGAAGACCCAGGATACGCTGGAGGGACTATGTTTCTCGGCTGGCCTGGGAACGCCTTGGGATTCCCCCAGAGGAGCTGCTCCAAGTGGCTGGGGAGAGGGAAGTCTGGGCCTCCCTACTTAGGCTGCTACCCCCGCGACCCGACCCCGGATAAGCGGAAGAAAATGGATGGATGGATGGATAAAAACAACAAAAGCTGACCATCGTGCTTTACAGTTAAGACAGATAAAAAAGAGTGAAAATGCATCTAGTGCCAATGAAACATAATTGTAAGGATGGCTCGTCCTGTTGGTCTTGTCTGTCCCCCTTGCGATGTTTTCCTGTTAGTCAGTTCCTGATCTGTTAGTTTCCCTTCTAGTTTAGTCTCCATGTTGTTAGTCAGTTCCTGATCTGTTTTATTAGTTTCCCTTTAGTTTAGTCTCCATGTTTTACTTTTTAGTTTAACCTCCAGTTCTGTCATCCCAGTTTACTTTCCATGTTTCAGGTTTAGTTTCCCGGTCCTGCTCTGTGTCTCTAGTTAATTGTCCCCAGGTGTTTGTGATTGCGTCCTGTCTTGTTCTGTGTATTTATACTCTGCCTTTCAGTCTCTCCCTTGTCGGCGCATCGTCCAGTATATCCCGTTTGTCTCTCGCTACAGCTCATGTAAGTGTTTTTGCTGCCACGACAGTATTTCGTTTATTGTTATTAAAGTATTTATTTTTTATAATTTCTTGCCCCCTGCGTTTCCGTCTGCACCACTGGGTTTATACACGCTCTCTGAGTGAAACCGTGACAATAATAAAGTTAACAGTAAATACACAACAACACAAAAACAATAAAATCTGCTCAAATGAGTCTTGAGCAAAAATTTAAAAGTGTCAACAGTCTGAGCGCTCTTTAAATTCCCAGGTAAACTGTTCCACAGTTTTGGAGCAGCAACCGCAAAAGCCTGATCACCTCTGGATTTCATTCTGGATCTGGAGACATCTAAGAGAAACTGGTTGGTAGACCGGAGTGCTCTTACAGGAGTGTAGATGTTAATAAGATCACATAAATATGACGGGGCCAGACCTTTTAAGACTTTAAAAACAAGCAATAAAATCTTAAAATCAATCCTGAAGTGGACACGGAGCTATATAAACAATGATATGCACCACTGAAAACCCACGAGGTAATTAATGTGGTCAACATTTCACAGTCAGTTGTTCTAAAACCTCGGAGCAAGGATTTTTATCAGAACACAGTTTGTGGACCAACCTTTGCTTACGCAGACGCATACACCGCCAACCCGTGTCCTCCCCGTTAGTTTGCTTCAGCGATCTTCCTGAAAAAAAAGTCTGTTATCCAGATGGAAGGCTGAGTCCGCCATGTTGTTATTAAGCCATGTTTCTGTTAGATAGAGTACAGAACAGTTCCTCATCTCCTCTAAGGCATTCACTCTCAGTCACAGAAGATCCACAGAAGATGTGGATCTATGACATTATGTCCAAAACATTGGCTGTCTACACATAAACACAAAGGTGCAATTTAAAGATTTTTTTCATTCTGGATTCCATCCATCCATCCATCCATCCATCCATCCATCCATCCATTTGTCCATTATTTTACCTGTTTCTTCCTTTTTGGGTCATGGGGATCACTGTGTCCATGTCCAGCCACCACTGTGCAGGTGGGGTACACCCTGGACAGGTCTTCAGTCCATCACAGGGACTCACAGCTTCCCTTTTGCTCATAAGTTCAGTTCGGCTATAATTCACATGCTTAAAGCAAGTGGAGTCGGGCTCAGAGCTGATTTCAAAACCAAGAAAAACTGGTTTTTCACCGGGAACCTGAGAAACTGCGGACCGGCAGAGCGTGGCCATCTTGACCTCGTTTTCAGACTTCGATGGACAGAAACTTCTTTGTTAACGCGATTACATTTTGTTTTCTAACTCCTCTGGTGTATCAGAACGGCTCATGTTCAGATGTTTACATTTAAGTTCTTTTCTTCACAGATTTTTCATGTTTTGAGGAGCAGCAGCGAGCTGCAGGATGAAGCTGCAGGTGAGGACGAGGAGGAAGAGCTGAGGAGGTCCAACCAGGAGCTGAAACGTCTGGGAGCTCAGGTACGAATGGAGATCAGATCCTTTGAGTGAAGCAGCCTCTATAGAAACACATCATGTTTGTTTCTCCATAAATCTGATGGTTTTATATGCAGAGATGAACAAAGTTTTTATTCTGAGTCAGAGTTCAGCAACCTTCAGCTCATTCTTCAGATGGCTGCTGCTGGGACTTATGGTTTGTGTAACTTTTAGGCTTTTCAAAACATTTAACTGTATTTACTGTACAATGTTCTCCTGATAGAAACACATTTCTTTAATTGCACCAGAAACTTTGTTCTCTGAAATCTGTTTTTGTCTTTTTATGCTACTTTTAGCTTTGAAGCTTTGGGCTAGCCTTTTGCTTTTTTTTAATTAACATTGTGCAGCTTTTAGCTTTTAGCTAGCATTATGGGTTGTTTTTCTGCTTCTAGCTAGTGTTCTGCTTCTTTCAGTTCTAAGCTACTTCTTTGTTGCCCTTAGCTTTTAGCTAGCATTGTTTTTTAGCTTCTAGCAAGTGTTCTGCTTCTTTAAGCTCTAAGCTACTACTTTGTTGCCCTTAGCTTTTAACTAGCATGATTTTTTTTAGCTTCTAGCTAGCTTTCAGCTTCTTTTAGCTCATTGCCTCAGTTTCAGTTCCTTCAATAAATTCAGGCTGTATTTTGGCAAAAAGGGTTTTAGGTTTATTCAGTTTTTGTGTTTAACTGCAGCTGGACATTCAGGTAGAATCCTTCACCATGCAACTGGCTATGTTCCAGGAGGAACCTGGAAAAGAAAACGGTAACTTCACACCATGCTGTAAATAATCTGGATTTCCCTTCCTCCTGAATGTTTTTTTTTTTTTTCAGCAGAAGCTGGAGTCAGATCTCTGACTCATGAAGCTCAGATCTGTTCTTCAGACAAAGACTCAGAGAGAAGAAGGCCAGATGATGTGAACTCTCCTGAACAGTTAGTGAAACTGAAACAGATTGTCCAGTAGCTTCCATTTTGTTTTCAGATCATAGTGCTCCCTTTAGGACTTCAGTCTTTTATCCAAGTAGTTGGTTCTGGTGGTCCTCAGGGACGTTGGTTCGGAACACTTGTTTTCTGTTGTTCATGTTGACCACATGGTCAAAACTAAAACCATATGATTCCCCTCACCTTTAGTTTGCTCCATATCCTGTCTGAAGGAAGCCTGATGATGTCACTGTGTTTGGTTTCTCTCAGCGTTTGGCGCCGTCTGTCTGTCCAGCTGCCCATCCTTCATCATTCCTACCTGCCCATCATCGGCGGCATCAGCACCAGCACTGCCAGTTTGTTCAGCAGCCAGGAAGTGTTTCTTCACCATCATGACAACTTCCTGTATGCCTAACAGGACGAAGCTCCGCCCGCGTTACTGTCAGATCTATGGCAGAGAAAGAAAGATTTAGTCTGTTTCTACAAGAAAAAAACATGTATGTGCTGCTGCCTTCCATCAGGAAAAAATGAATAATGTATAAGTTTTTACACTAATGTTTTTTAAAGAAGTCTGAGTTTTTACAGTTTTTACAAAATAAATGGACTGTACTTATATAGTGCCTTTCTATCTTACTGAGATACTTAAAGTGCTTTACACTACAATCTGTGCCCTCATTCACCCATTCATACAGCACTCTACTAGATCTCTACAAAGCTAATTGAACAAATCATTCTAAAGAGATTAATCAGTCTTTAGATCACATTCATACACTGATGGACACACATCAGAGGCAACGAGGGGTTCAGTGTATTGCCCAGGGACAATTTGACATGTGACTGCTGGTGGATTTGAACCCCCAACTCTTGCATTGGATGATGACTGCTCTAACCACTCAGCCACAGCCGCCCCCAAAAAAATGACCGAAAACCAATCAATGTGGGAGAGTTTGTCTTCGTGAAAAGAACATTTTACTGTCAGTCTGAACAGTTTCAACTCTGTCAAAAAACACAAAATGAATTAAAAACATGAAATTATTGTGCTGCAGCTTTGGTGTAGTGGTTAAAGCGGGCGGTACATATGCTGGAGGCTGAGCCTCTCCACAGGCGTCGTGGGTTCACGTCCCAGAACCGACGAGCACATTTCTGTGGTGTCTCCCCCCCTCTCTACCTGTTTCGCCCTCTCCCTCTCTAATAAAGGCCACTAGCACCCAAACAAAACAAAAGATATATAAAAAAAAAAACATGAAATTATTAAAACTGGACTGTACCTATACAGCTCCTTTCTATCTAATCCAGACACTCAAAGCTCTTTACAACATGCTGTATGCCCTCATTCACCTCCACACACACATTCATACAACTCTCTACTACACACACATTCATACAACTCTTTACTACACACACACACATTCATACAGGACTCTACCACACACACGTGACGTACAGCACTCTAGACACACATTCATACAGGACTACTAGACACACATTCATAAAGGACTCTACTACACACACACATTCATACAACACTGTACTAAACACACACATTCATACAACACTGTACTACACACACACATTCATACAACACTGTACTAACTGTCTACACACACACATTCATACAACACTGTACTACACACACACATTCATACAACACTGTACTAAACACACACATTCATTCAACACTGTACTAAACACACACATTCATACAACACTGTACTAAACACACACATTCATACAACACTGTACTAAACACACACATTCAAAGGTCTCATCAGCAACAACAATGAGACGGACTACAGGAACGAGGTGAGCCGCTTGGCCTTGTGGTGCGGACACAACAATCTCACTCTCAACGTGGAGAAGACAAAGGAGATTGTCGTGGACTTCAGGAAGAAGGATGCACAACATGCCCCTCTGACCATCAACAGCACCGCAGTGGAGAGAGTAGACAGCACCAAGTTCCTGGGAGTGCACGTCTCAAAGGACCTGTCCTGGAGCAGGAACACTGCAGCACTGGCAAAGAAGGCTCACCAGCGCCTCTACTTTCTCCGCAAGCTGAAAAGGGCTGGAGCTTCAACCCCCATCATGTGCACCTTCTACAGAGGTGCCATAGAAAGTGTCCTGACCAGCTGCATCACTGTGTGGTTTGGTGCATGTACTGCATCCTGCCGCAAGAGCCTCCAGCGCATCGTGAGAGCAGCTGAGAAGATCGTGGGCACCTCCTTGCCCTCACTGCAGGACTTACACAGCAAACGCCTCACTCGGAAAGCCCACTGCATGGCAGGTGATCCCACACACCCACTACACAGCTGCTTCAGACTGCTGCCATCAGGGAGGAGACTGAGGAGTCTCCAGGCTCGAACCAGCAGACTGAGAGACAGCTCTGTTCATCAGGCAGTCAGGATGCTAAACACTCTGCCTGCTCTGCCCCCCCTCCCATTTGAACTGCCTTAACACTAAAAACTTTCTCACACATTACCACACAACACAAAGATTTTAACACTGGACTCTGTGTCATCAAACGGGTTATTCACTAAACTCTCGGTCATGTGCTCATTCAGTTTGCACTACTTCTCATATTTGCACTAATGTTTGTATTACATTACTGCCTATAGTCTTACTACTGTTTACATTCATGCCGGTTACCCACTGCACAACTCGAAACGCGCCTGCCGTCCCCTTTTGGCCGCTGGTCACGGTCCCACTGAACCACTGAACACCGTCTGATGACGTACACTAGGGGGTAGCAGAGGGAGGGGTCTCTGGCTTGTTTTCCGGGTTCAGTTGTTGTTTTAACTGCACCTCCGACGGTCTTCGATGAGATTAAAACTTTTTTTTATGTTTGGGGTGATCTACACTGGAGAGTACAGCAGCCTGTCAGCAGCAACTGTAAAAATGCCACGTTTCTTACCGGAGTTTGGTTCCAATTCCTGGAGGCTGGATCCGGTGAGTTTAAAAAGTCCGAAAAAAGTCCCGTTGTGGTTGTGTAATCAGATAGCGAGGCTCTCCCGACTGTTTGCCGGATGCGTCGAGCCGCCAGAGATCAACATTTGGGACGTCGGCGGCTCGACGGCGACGCGCGCGTGCGTGTGCAGGCTGCCCCGCGCCGCTTCGATCAGTTGAATCTCGCCGCTTCCTTGTTCGCCGTGACTCCACGCGTCTCCTCCATAGACTTTGAATGTAAACCGGCCGCTTCGGCCGCTCGACAAAGGGGGCAGTGGGTAACAGGCATCACTGTTTACATTTATTACTACTGTTTACATTTATTACTACTGTTTACATTTATTACTACTGTTTACATTTACACTACTTTTATCTACACTACTGCTGATACATATACAGTATTCTCTGACTAGCCTTATCTAAGGATGCCAAATGTGCCTTACTGCATATGCCACTTTGCCTCTATACCAACATCAACTACCTCATACATATACTGTGTACATTAACTTATATGCTGCTGTGCCACTCTTTGCAAATGTCAATGCTAGAACCTTCAGTTTATTTTATAGATATACTTTTTATACTTTTTATACTACTATGCAAAAACTCAGGACAGTATTACACTTTTATTATTTCATTTTATGCTTATGTTCATTGGGTGTTTGGTGTTTCAGTGTTGGTGTAAATTTTCATACTTTTATACTACTATGAAAAACTCAGGACAGTGTTACACTTTTACTATTTTATGCTT
>JBBPBX010051896.1:0-24410 GCA_038048925.1 Garcialebias charrua
CAATACTGAACTAGCTCAGTGGAGCAGAGGAGGCTTTCTGACAGCAAATGGTAAGCCAATCAAACATGAGGCAGACATGAGGGAGCTTGCCACAGCTTTAATGCTACCAAAGGAAGTAGCAATTGTAAAATGCAAGGGACATGACACAGACACAGAATCCCAGACAGCCAGAGGCAACTGTCAAGCTGATTTGGAAGCAAAAAGAGCATCAGGATACAGCAACTGGAGTCAGATGGTGATGGTCACACCAGAAGAAGAGAGGGCCATGAGATGGGATGAGGTCTCTGTAGCTTGCTGTCAACAAGGGGCGGCTCCTGAAGAAAAAACAGTGTGGCTGGACCATGGAGCTAAAGTGAGACCAGATGGATTGTGGATAAACCCTGAAGATGGGAGATGGGTTCTTCCTCTGAGCCTGAAGAGGAGAGTTTTGGATGAAGCACACGGACTCGCACATGTCGGTGCCCACCAGATGAGAAAAAACATTGTCAGCTGGTGGCACCCGCACTTGAATTCGTTGCTCAAAGCATTTGTGAAGGAATGCACCGTGTGTTCCTTACATAACTCAAAACCATCGATGAAACCGCGCGAACACGGCAAATTTCCGACCGAGATGACACCCGGTTATGAGATAATTATTGATTACACGGACATGATCGAGCCGGTAAAGGGATTCAGATACTTACTGGTTTGCGTTGATGCGTTCACCGGATGGCCAGAGGCGTGGCCAGCGAAAAAAGAAGACGGGAAAACGGTCATAAAATGTTTAATCAATCATTACATTCCAAGTCATGGTTTTCCTTCTAAAATCAGGTCAGATAATGGTACACATTTCAAAAATGCAGATCTGCAGATGGTTGAAAAGGCTTTAGGCCTAACACACGCATTTGGTTCCGTCTATCACCCCCAGTCGCAGGGAAAGGTCGAACGTTTGAACAGAAATCTGAAAGAAAAATTGGCTAAAATCTGTGCACAGACAAAAATTAATTGGCTTGATGCTCTGCCCATAGCCCTTATGGCGGTCAGAGCCTCTGTGAACCGGGGAACAGGTTTCACTCCTTATGAGTTAACGACGGGGAGGGCATTTCCAGGGCCACAACAAAACGTTGGATGACCCTCTGAAGAAACTGTGAAAATGTCACATGAGAGTTACATGGAAACACTAACAGGTCTTTTGTCCAGCTTCCATCTACAGATCCCTGAGTCCAGTACCCCTCAGGAAGAAAGGCCTGAATGCCCGTTGACACCTTGGGTGCTTCTGAGGGTCACGAAACGGAGGTGGGCGGAGCCACGCTGGACCGGCCCGTTCCAGGTGGTTGAGCGCACATCTCACGCAGTACGTCTCCGTGATAAAGGCTCGACGTGGTATCATCTGAGCCAGTGCACGCCAGCTGAGGAGCCTCAAAGGTCATCACATCAGGTCGAGGCAGCTCTGTCAGAGCTGCACAGCTGAGAGCCCCGGCTTGCAACTGGAGTGAGCGGTCCACACGAGCGGTGGGCTGTCCTGCATCTTCATCCTTGAGAACGGGTTCGAGGAAGGTGTGGGTTTCATATTTCATCGTTGCACCGTTCCATCGTTTCACTTCCTCTGCCGTGGAAGTCATCTGTTCGTGAGGTGTTCTGGTTCGAGTGGTGAAGCATCCTGAAAACACCTGTCTTCCTGGGGAGCATCTTTGTGCTTGCTTTTGCGAGGACACCAGAACGAGAGGGAAACAGTTCCCCCTGGTGCCAGGCCTGTCTACCTTGTTGCCCTGAGAGAAAGAGAGAGAAGAGCCAGTTGCATGATTGCAGCTTAACAAGGCAGGCCACATCAAGAGGAGCATAAAAGAGGGGGTCGACCATTCACTTTTGGGTTAGGGGCAGTGTTTGCACGCCAGGGGAACGGGGTATTGAACACAACCCACCTGGCATTAATCATCAGCAAATCTGCAGCCCAAGGAAAAGGGTGGTGGCCTCTGAAGAATGCAGCTTTCAGCAAAATTCTGAGGAGAACAGAAAGCAGAGTGTTAAATCGATTCAGAAAGACTGACAGTGTTTTAAACCTTACTGGTGTTTCTATTTTGCATTATTAAATCAGCAATATTTCATACTTTAAATCTAAAATTACAAGTTAAAGATCACACACTTAGGATTAGATATTAGATATCACCTTTAATATTAAATTGGTGTTGCATTTTATTACTATATTAGATTTAATTTAGTCGTTAGCTATTTGCTGCTACATTTTAACTTTTAACTTTTATCAATTAATCTTACTTCTATCCTAAAATTAGAGACAGAACAACACATAATTTTATTCATTGCCAGGTTTAACTTTCAAGGGGTTAGAGTTACATTTTTCAACTTCAGTCTTAAAATCAAAAAATATTAGGGGTTTCTGTCTAATTCCTTATTTCTGGTTTAAAATTTAACGGGAGAACGATCCGTGCATTATAAGACTGTATTTCCTTACAGGTACGGTTCCAGTGATTCCTGTGTAGTAAAAAGGAGCAATAAGACGATTTTTAACTGTGCATGTGTTGGGTGTTTGGACTTTCAGCACCAAGTTATCCTGTGTGTTTACCTTTACAGGTCAGCTCATTTTAACTGAGAAGGGGCTCAATTTCATCTTCTGTTTTAACGTGTATTACATTTCAGGGCTCACAGCTTGCTGCTTTGAACTGTGTTTGTGCTCCAATTTGAGTGGGCCACGAGAAGTTCAGCATGGCGGATGGGCACAACAGAAGTTTACTGGCAGCAAGTGTCATGATGTTGATTATGATTCTGATCGTGTTACTGCTGGAATTTCTTTGTGTTATACCAGGGCTGCAGAGGTGTCGCGCGGAGGATCCTATAAGATGCAGAAAAACCATCTGGAACCACCTGGAACCAGGTGGAATTCAGGTGGAATTCAGGATAACCTGGAGCCTGGAACCACCTGGAACCGCCTTTCTTCATGTTTGCATAAACGTGCAAACACTGCCCCTAACCCAAGAGTGAATGGTCGGCCCCCTCTCCAGATGCAGAAAAAGAGCCACCTGCATCATGAAAGACCTCACTCACCCAGCACACTCACTCTTTGCACCACTCCCCTCGGGACGGAGGTTGAGGAGCATCAAATGTAGAACCACTAGACTGAGGAACAGCTTCTACCCTGAGGCTGTCAGACTCATGAATAAATAAATAATAAGAATAAACACTGCAAAATGTCACATCATACTGATACTGATCTGTTTCTTGTTGCTGCGTTCATCTGTGACCATCTGCTCATGTTCGTGCTGCTGTTTATAATGATGTTTTTCTACTACATTAGGGCTTAGTGTATTACTAGCTGATGTGATGTCTCTCTTAGTTAATCCTAGATGTTATTATTGTTTTTCTCTTGCATTTGTTGTTGGATGTAACTGGGACCCTGTGTACATAATCTCGTTTTCAACACATGTACTACATGCGGTGCAAATGACAATAAATTCTCTCTGACTCTGACTCTGACTCTGATAAGGGTCAAGAGAGAGGTCCCCAAACTGAGGACATGGTCTCAGATTCAGGATATTGATCAGTTGACTCTGAATTTGTCTCACAGTTTCCAGATGAACAGTTGGTATAAGTATGCTCAGTTTTTGGCCAGGGGGCGCCATAGCTCAGAATGTTATGTATGCACAAAGCTTCCTGTCACTGCATCCCACCTGACCTTGCGTGTAAAGCTTTTAGAACGCAAGTTGTCTTTCTGTTTTTTGCACTACAGTTCCAGGGGTTACATCAAACAACCAGCGAAGTGTGAGGCCAGAAGATATGAGCTGTCACAGTCTGACCCGGTGGTGGTGCTGAGCCAGTATGTGGAGTGGACACCTGGTGAACAGTTCCCGATTTGTGTACACCGCGTGCATCACCAAGACTCACATCAGGTGGTGGTGGGCTCACTGCCCACCAAGAGCTGCCAGGCGGTGTACCACCCGGGGAACATTCACGTGGGTGTCCCTGGAGTGAATGGGACGTTTCCTGTGGAGGATTTGGCTTGGTTGTGTGGTCATGCTGTGTTATTGTCCTTACCTGCGAACTGGACCGGACTGTGCGCACCTGTGGCAGTGACTGATGACTCATTTATGGCCTCCGTCAGTAATGGGTCTCATTATGTTCGTGAGAAGAGAGCAATTGTTCTCAAACCTCATGACTCCATCTGGGGTTCAGATGTGCCACAGGAGTTTAAACATTGGACAACAGGTGAGAAAGTCATACTTTCTCTTTTTCCATGGGCAGGTGTAGGTAAGCTGATGTTACGTTTGGAGACGTTAGATTACCGCTTTGGGGTGTTTATTAATTCCACAATTAAGGCATTTGAGGGCATCTCGGCTGAGTTAACTGCCCTCAGAATTATGGTTTTGCAGAACAGATTGATTTTGGATTTATTGACAGCGTCGAAAGGGGGAGTGTGCGAGATAATAGGTAGAAATACCTGTTGTACTTACATTCCTGACGAGACTAGCTCTGACCCACAGGCCAGGGTGACCGCAGCCCTGACACAGCTGAGAGAGCTTCAGAAGGCGAAAGCAGCGGATGCACCTGCTGGACAGTGGGATGTGCTGTCTTGGTTCACTAGTGGATCATGGACTCAGGTGTTCTTTAAGATTTTGGCTTTTCCGCTGGCTATTCTTGTTCTGTTTTGCGTGTTTATGGGGTGTGTGACGCCTTGTGCGCGAGCAATGATCTCCAGAATGGTTGTTACGAGGGATGTGGATGATCATGGGACAGTGTTTCCCATGATGCAGGTCAGACGCGGTTCAATACCGGATGATAGACATCACATGTATTTGGCTGAGACCAGATACCTGTGAGGTGAGGAGTCCTAGGGGGACGGTGGAGTTAAGGTGGTGATTGCATTTATCCTTGTATGATTTCATAGATTAGGCTGGTATAGATACTAGCATGAGATTATTACTTTGGTGTTTATTCAGTGGTTGGTTTTGGAGTCAGATGAGGTGGGATTTGATTTAGATTTGGATTATTTTGATAGTTTGATTACATTACGTTGATTTTAGTTTGGTGATTTGTTTGTTTGGATGTGGTGTTGGGATGGGGGTCCTCTTCAGGGGATCCGTCTGGCGTTCAGCTGTTGGTTTCGGCCGATCTTCGATTGGCCGAGAGAGGGAGTGAAGGATAAATCACCATTATATATGTTATTATGATTAAACCTATATACTCATTCACAACTGTGTTTCATGTAATCACAAAGGTTTTATACAATCATGTTTAGATGCTTAATGCACTGTGCACATGTTAATCTTACCGGTGTGCAGTTTTGATCAGACCTGCAGCTCGTAGCAGATCTCGGAGGTCAACACATTCCAGAGGGGGAAGGGCAAGCAGAAACAGAATTTGGCTGATCTAAAAAACAGGTACATCTTTATTACATCATCAGAAATACATTTAGTTTATGCAACACACTTAGTTTAGGACACAGAATGTTCACAGGATAAATATAAAGGTAAAACCAGTTTGAATCTAAACTCTTCTTAGACTCTTATGCTTAAACAAAGAGGCACACACAAAGCTGATGCAGGTCACATCAGAGACCTTGGCACAGCTATAAATCTCAGTTGCTATAGCAACCATCGCTATCAGTTCGCCTGACCAATAAGACGACAGCAGAAGCCCAAAACATTTTATGATATCTCACAACAGAGGGGTGAGCTGGCATTCCTTGACGAGACTTCGAGCGACAGGTCTGTTCAACGAATCCTCCGATCGTATATGCATATTGATCAAATGATGTCTGCTTATTCTGTTAACCTGTATCTTTTTCAATAAATCATATTTGCTTCAAGAGACGCCTGGCTCATTTGAACACCCAAAGCTGAATTCCTTCAAGAGCCATCTGTGAAAATTTGTAAATCATTGAAATACGATTGTCTAAGGTAAGTACTGGTATTAACCCCTATTTCATTCAAATTCTATTTTCTTTTCATTTCTATAACTTTCATATCTATTTTAGTATTTGGAAATAACCATGGAGGCAGGGCTGGACTGGGACAAAAAATCGGCCCGGGCATTTTGAGCAGAGTGGCCCACAGTGATGGCATAGTTACATTGAAAAAGTAACTTAGTTAAGTTACTGATTAGTCCTTGGGAAAAGTAACTTAGTTAAGTTACTGATTACTTGATTTGGAAAGTAACTAAGTTAGATTACTAAGTTACTTTATTAGTTACTTTCAGCAGCTGCTAACAAGAACCCTCTGTCACAATACATAAAAAATTTAAATGTTTTAATAAAATAATTACCAATTAAAAATATTCAAAAAACATAATGGTCTTTCTTGACTTTATTAAACAGAAATACTTGTTTTTATAAAACAAAATAGTCTGAGTTCATTAAACATAAATACTTTTGATAAAAAATAAGGTATTTCTTGATTTCAATATCATAAATGAAGGTTGAATGAATAAAGAAATACTTGCTTTATATAAAAAATAGTGTCTTTACTTCACTAAACAAATAATATGTTTACAAAAAAGACTTATAAAATGATTATTTTGAAAATGTTTCAAGTGAACAATACGTTTGTATAGGCCAACTCTTTCAGGGATGAAGATGTTCACATCCTTGATAGAGAGGAACGATGGTTTGAGAGAGGAGTAAAGGAGGTCATCTTTGTGAAAAGAAACCGTCCATCATTAAACAGAGGTGGAGGCCTCCGGGTTCAACTGTCCCCCTCTTACAATGCTGTTGTTGCTAGTATCACTCAGCCCTCTGTGAATAGCAAACAACCATCAGGGTGCTAATGATCCATTGTTAGGCTGATGGTCCTCCTTGCTCATGTGAGCAGCTGGTTTCAGCTGTCATCAACAAACTGGTTGATCCACTGTGAGTCAAGTCAAGTCTATTTTATTTATATAGCACAGTTAAAACAGATAAACTGTTATCAAGGTGCTTCACACACACAACACAAAAGAGGTTTAAAAATGTACAGAACAGTATCACACACCAATGGTAAAAATTATGATATTAACAGCGGTAAAAGTATAATAAAAATGTATAAGAACAATATTAAAATGAAAACACAGTAAAAAAATATATATACACTACGTCAGCTCACACAGTTTGAAATAATAGAGAAAAGATGATTTTTTTTAGCAGGGATTTGAACATGTGAAGGGAAGAGGCCTGTCTAATGTTGGGGGGCAGGTTGTTCCAGTTTCCACAGTGAGAGGGTGATATTTACAAGACTGAGCTGAATACAGCACCTCAGACTGAGGGCCAGTTTACACGGCGCGTATTTTGAGTGTAACCGCTACTTTCTCTTTGCGACTTTGCTTATCGCCTACACGACACCGCTGGCCCCCCTCGATGACACCGATAGTTTTCTGAGCCTGCTCCCAAAGTGGAACTTTTTCGCTGCACCCCCGCTGATAATATAAACATCTCCTGCTGATCTTTTGTGTCAACCACATGCGCGCAGCCCGCACGCGCGGGGCAGGCTGACATTTCACGTGTCACGCTGCTCAATATAACAGTTTAACAATAATAAACAGTATTTATGTTAGCGTGGGAGATGTTTAAATTTATCTGAACTGTACAGTATCTATCTGGACTCGTTACATTTTTTAAACAGTGCGTAACGTGCTGTGAAAATGAAGACACCAGGTTTATTTTTTTATTTATTTATTTATTCAGCAGCACAAATTTTACAACGCAAACACTGAGAATTAAAGGGATTGTGACATGATTTTTTTTACTATTCATAAAATTGCTCAAAATATATATATATTATCATTTAAATATGTTTGTTTTTGCAAACAAAATGATAAATCACTTTAATTTTGCTTTAAAAGTGATTTTGAACTTCAAGCCGTGTTTAATCATGGGAAATCCGATTACACTCGAACGCACCATATGTGATGTCACACTGGGCAGAGGGCTGTGGTGTCTTTAATAGCGGACAATTTAAAACTGGACGAATTTAGCAATCTATGTGAAGATTTGAGCTATTTGTCTTCATTTTGGGAAGCAGAAAATAGTTTGGGTGATGGAACAAGAAACAACAGGATCTAATTTAGGTCTGATGCTGTATCAGACTTCCTTCATGTCGAGCTGCTCATACCTGCGCACTGTGACAAGCCCAGAGCTCTGCCCGGTGTGACATCACAGATGGTGCGTTCGTGTGTAATGGGATTTCCCATGATTAAACACGGCTTGAAGTTCAAAATCACTTTTAAAGCAAAATTAAAGTGATTTATCATTTTGTTTGCAAAAACAAACATATTTAAATGATAAAATATATATATTTTGAGCAATTTTATGAATAGTAAAAAAATCATGTCACAATCCCTTTAAACTGAACACTATTAAAAACACGTGAACCGAACTGTAACTACGTTAATGAACTGGACTCTTGCTGTGTGTTCATCTGGACCCATCAGAACCGCCGAACCGTCTGCCTGTTTGGAACGACAGCTTCTCCACCTGGCAGAAATAAATAAATAAATAAATAAAAACTCCGTTGTTGTGTGATCAAAGTAAACACAAGCAAACATTATATTAAGAACGTTGATTTACCTGCTGTAAGTCAGCTGTTTATCACGGAGTAAAGTCAGACTTCATCCTCATCGACTCGGTTCTGGTCCACAGTCAGCAACTGGTGCAGCTTGTTAGATGAAGAGGTCCCGGCCGCTTGGTGTCAAATAGTGTCGACTCTTATCCAAAATCCAGCTTTAACTTGTTGTTGTTAGCTCAGCTTTTAGCACAAAAGAAACTAGCAGACTGCCAGCAGAGTGACGCAGCACACATGCGCAGTGGGTGAAGGTTCAGCAGGACGCATGCGCAGTGGGTGTAAGCGGGGGGGCATGAGGGAGGGGGGAGATTCGAGCAGATCCATGTCAGATCCGTGTCAACGCAAAACTTTTAAACTAATTAACATGCCCAAAAGTTACGTTTCCCCCACACAGTATCCGTGTAAACAGGGCCTGAGAAAGTCTTTCTGATGAAAGATGAAACGTTTCTACAATTGTTTTGTTTTGTTTTTTGAATGTCCAGAGGCCCAGACATAGTTTTATTTAGATTTTTACCTGGATTATTGAGCAGCATCAGGGTCATCATCACAGACTTCTTAGCTGCAGGTGGGTTTCCTTGAAGAGGAACAGCTGCTAACTTTGTTCCAGACTGGAAATAACACACAAAGAGGTTAAAAAAAAAGTTAATAAGATTATAATTTTAAATTAAAAGGTTAATTACAGTAATAATAAAAGAACAATACCTCTTTTTGAGCAGTTGAGGTGGTTGAATCTCTCATCATCTCTCATCATCAGGGCTCCAGGACATGCTGACACTATCAGTCTGAGTTTTTTCATAAAGTGCTGAAGTGTTGACATGATGGAAGATGTCGCTCAGTAAAGCCTGCACATCAACAACATTTCAGACATGATTCAGAGATTTAAAAACTCCTACAATTTGTGTTATTGATCTGGAATGATTTAAATTACCTGATAAAAGTTGCAGCTGCTGTGATCGGTGTTTACAAGCTGTTTTCTTCGTTCACGTTCGGATGATGTGGTTAGTCCATTCAAGTGACGTGTTGCTGTTACAGATCCAGTCTTGTGAAACCGCGTCCATGCACAGCTTTAATTTGCGCTGGTCTTTTAACAAGAAAACAGGAGACCGCAACAACATGCTAATAATGCTAACGCGTGCTGCAAGATGCCGTGCTGAAACTCAGAGTCAGGTCGCATAGAGCAGACGTCACGTCACTCCTTGAGTCCTTTCTATCACTCCTCCTCCTCTCAGCTACAGGTAGGAGGAACTTTTCCTCAGCTCCGTGTGAGCACCTCAGTCCAGTTTCTGTCAGGCACGCTGGTGTCAGGTTTCACAGCCGCAGCAGCAGGTGATCCGAGTAAAGGGGAGGGGCTGGTCGGAAGAGTGCTGAGAGATTTCATTGGATTAGCTCGATGTCGTTCAAGAAAATCAACCAATCGGCCGTCGCGATTGACAAAAAAATAGCTATAATTTATTTTTTTGGTTCATGACAGTCAGGACCGCCCGGGCGGCCCAAAAATCACTGACGAGCCGGCCGGCCCAGCGGGCATTTGCCCGGTGTGCCCGATGGCCAGTCCAGCACTGCATGGAGGTACAGCACTTATTGAGTTATCTTACAGAACATTTTGTTTTCTAAACCATAAATTGATGCCCATTTATTCCCCATCCATCCAAACCCAGCCCTTTGATATTTGGTGTACTCCCAACAGTTCTGGTAAGGAGCATGGACGGATCTCACTGCTGCACTGATTGTGGGGTTGTGCTCCAGGTAGATGACGGACACGACCTGTGTCCCGCCTGCCTTGGGCTTGACCATCTGGTGGAGAACCCCTGTATGATCTGCAGCTTCATGCCTCGTGCCGTGAGGGTGGCTCGGCTGGCCCAGTTTCGCCCTGAGCTGGGCAGTGACCTCTCACCTTCTGGGCAGGAGACCCCACCTAGGCACTCAAAGCGCCGGACTGAGGCCGCAGTCTCTGTGGAGCCTCCTAGGAAGAGGCGAGCCAAGTCTGATCAGGGCCTCTCCACGAGGGTGGAGCAGTTGTCCACAGGATTGACAGAGATGAAGTCCTTTTTTCAGGCACGCCAACTGGGGACTGAGCCAGTGGCAGCGACCAGACTCTCCTCCCCACCTCTGCCTGAGCTGGCTGCAGAGGAGGATGTGTTCTCCTTGGCTGCCTCTGCCTCTCACTTTTTAGGTGAGGAGGAGGGGCAGTCATCTCAGGTCTCAGAGACTGGTTCACTTTCCTCGTCTCGGAGCGCAGCTAGTGGGTCAAGTGACGGCTCGATGCAGGACATCATGCGTTTGGCCCTGAGACAGCTGCAGCTGGATGTCCCACAACCAGAGGAGTCCACCCCTGGAAGTGCCTTCTTCAGGCTGTTGCCTTGCTCATCGTATCACCAGAGAAAGCTCTGTGCAGTGATGTTCGGTACCCACGAGCTCAGTGTCACGTCATGGATGAATTCCTCTGCAGAGCTTATTACGCTGGAGCCAGTGACGTGCGGTGAGGTTCATGGCTGGTGAGGCACTGTGCAGTTTTTTTTCATATGTATAATAAAAAACAGACAAAAAATGTTCTCCACGTTTTGGCTTCTGTCTGCCATAGCTTCTTCAGTGCTTTGGATACTTTGGATAGTGTTATTTTCTTCTTTTATAATACATGAACCCTACAGAGTACAGATAGTCCCCGACTTACGAGTGCTCTACATACGAGGTTCCGGACTTACAAGCTGGCGAACGAGCAGTAAATTTGTAAAGAACATACAAAAAATACAGCACTTTTATGTGTTTTTAGATAAAGGTGTGTTAGCTAACCGTTTGGAAACAAGTTTCTGTGCATGTTAATGAACTAGTATGAACATTTGTGATGAAAAACGAGTGTTCGTAGTAGCGCTAGCATAAATTTTCCGATTTACGACCGAAAATCCGGACTTACGTGTTCCGACGTATGAGATTTTCGTCTTGCGAGATATTTGTATTAACGGAACTCGCTCATAAGTCGGGGACCCCCTGTAGTTTATTCGCCATTTGATTGGCAGCAGTTAACGGGTTGTGTTTAAAATCTCATATCAGCAATCTTTACATATACAAACTGTAGCACACAAAAAAATACTAATTTAATTTGGAGAAATTTTTATTTTAGTCTTACCTTTACTTATAAATTAAATTAAACTATAACAAAATCTATTTTTATTTTACAGAAAAGAGCTGTGAGAATTATTACAAGAAAGCCTTAATGTCGTCTATCTAATATATTATTTAAACAACTCAAAGTACTGAAGTTTTATGATTTGGTGGACTATAATATTTTGTTAGTAATATCAATCAATCAATCAATCAAAACTTTATTTCAGACGCATATGGTCCATAGTAACAAAAACAACCACCACCAAAAAATAAAAATAAATAAAAAATTAAAAAGATAACATCAACAAGACACAGTAAAAATAGAATGTTCATCCATTGCCAAATAATTTAAGGCGCCAGTGATTCCACAGACTTGAATAGAACCTAACCGAGCTTTGTGCAGGGTTGGTCAGAGTATAGATGATGCTATTTGCAGAGTTTGTTAGCCTACACATACATCTGTACATAAGGTTACGAAGCACAGCTGCACAAGTTGGTACATTGGCATTCGCAAACATCTGGCTGGCACTACTCCATCGCGGCACCTTAAGCAGCATCCTCATGCCATCATTGTATGCCACCTGTAGTTTATGCATACTGCTCTTTCTGTAATGCCGCCACAGGTGTGCAGTGTACATTGGGGTACAATATGTTTTGAAGAGTGCAGTTTTTACAGACACTGAGCACATAGAGAACCTCCGAAGAAGCACATTAGCTTGTACATATTGCATACAACGCTGCCTGTAAATGTCCCTGTCATCAGACAGGTCAGCGGTTATGTAATGTCCCAAGTATTTCACCTCCTCACTGACATGGAGGATGTTGCCAGACAGAGTGAAGTCAGGGAAAGATAATTTAGTGTCCTCTTTGCTCCTGATAATCATGATGATACTTTTTATTGCATTATATTTGATGTCAAAGTCCAGTCCATACTGCGAGCAAACTCTTAACAGTTGCTGCAGACCAGCACTATATGGACAAAATATAACAAGATCATCAGCATACATTAGGTGGTTGATGGTTCTATTACCAACCCAACAGCCAGTCCTACATTGATTCAGCAGTTTAGATAAATCATCCATATACACGTTAAAAAAGCAAGGAGACAAAATGCTGCCTTGTCGCACACCATTACTCACATAAAAAGACGATGAAACAGATTTTCCCCATTTTACACACATAGACTGGTGAGCATACCAATACACTAAGATTCTTAAAAGATATTTTGGTACTCCTCTTTCATGCAATTTATGAAACAATTTCCCATGGTTTACATAATCAAACGCTTTTGAAGCATCTATAAAACACGTAAAAATTGTGGTATTATGCCTATTGTATAGATCCAAGATCTCCTTGAGAGCAAAAATGCACATATCAGTGCCATGGTTTGGTTTGAAACCAAATTGATTATCGGATGTCAGGAGAAACTTCTCCATTCTGTTTAACATAGCTCTCTCCAAGACCTTTGATAAAATACTGTGTAATAGAACCTTCAAATGTTCAAATGTATTTTGTTAAGAGAGAAAGCTGCTACAGTCTAAAGGGAACTGACATTTTTGCAAAGCCAAGGTACAGAACTAGTTTGAAGGGATGGTTTATTTCAATACAGGGAGTTGAATTGTGGAATGTTTTGGGAAATCATGTTCAAAATGTAAACTCTGTGATTATGTTTAAAAATGATCAAAACTAAATTGTTAACAAAATACTAAAACTTTTAGTTAAGTGTTTAATGTTCTAGATATTTGTAGATTGTGAAAAGTTACTCTTTTTGCTCTGTTACTTAAGCGCTGCACTTCCTCCTGTAGTGCGAGGCTCAAGCAGAACCCTGAGATCACTAGCCCCGCCTCCACGAGGCTGGCCACATGTGTGTGAGGATTCACAGCTGTTTTATGAGATCGCTCAGCGCACATACAGTTTTAGACAAAAACACGAGACATTATATTCACCAGCTAAACTGTAGAAATGTAGTTTATATAGCAAAAGTATTTGGACATTTTAATAACGACATAAAAGGGGCAGGAATAGACCTTTTACCAGTTGACGTCATCACGCAAAGCTCGCCTGAAATGAGCGTTCTGATTGGACGGCAAAAAGCCCTAACCGGATGCAGGGGCTCAGGAAGGGGTCGAGGAGCTTCGTAATGATAGAGAGTTGTAATTTAGAAGCTTGTTTTCTTAAAATATTGAACAACCACTGGTCAAAATGCCTGAACATTGTGCCGCGGATACTAGAGGAGGTGACTGTGTTCGCTGATGGGAAATGGGGAAATCCTTCAGGCTTTTTGCGAATGTCCAGCAGGGTGAGTCGTCGTGTGTCGTTGTCAACAACCTGTATTATCCAAGTGTCAGAAATAAATGTTTTAAATGTCTCACGGCAATGCTTCTGATATTTAGACTGGTTTGGTTATTGTTACAGGTTTGTTTATGTTTATGTTTATTAAATTTGTTCATTTTTTTACAAAAGAAACAATACAAGGCAATCTCATAATGATAGTGTACAAAATGTAAAAAAATGAAAGGTGGCAGAAAGAAGAATAAATCTTATTATATCTGCCCCTTATCTCCAACAATCAGATTAAACAACAGTAGTCAAACCATGTAAACAATAATAATCTTCAACCAACTTTTTCCAACAGTCAGGTTAAACAATAATATTCTTCAACCAACAGTACAAAATTACTAACTCTTTTTAATTTTCTAACTAACAGTACAAAATGACTAACTCTTTCTAATTTTCTAACTAATACAATACACATTACGTTATTTCACATATATTTTTTTAACACATTTGTTTTGATCATTTTTTTAAATGTAAACATTGACTTGGCATTTTTAACTACATTCTCCAAGCCATTCCATAATCTAATTCCCTGGATTGAGGTAGAACGTCCCTTCAAACTGGTTCTGAATTGTGGTTTTACAAACAACTCTGTTCCCTTAAGATTATAACAACTTTGTCTTTTAACAAAGTGCATTTGGATATTTAAAGGTAATGCATTATTTTGAGCTCTATACATAACTGATAAAATATTATAGTCTACCAAATCATGGAACTTCAATAATTTTAGTTGATAAAATAATGTACTTGATGGATGACGGTAATGCTTTCTAGTGATAATTCTTACAGCTCTTTTCTGTAATACAAAAATAGGCTTTGTGATTGTTTTACACGCTTTCCCCCAAACATCAATACAATAGATTAAGTGTGGAACAATGATTGTGTTATACAACAAATACAGAGCTTTATCATTCAATAGGTCTCTGACTTTGTACAGTACTGCTATCGATCTAGCTATTTTTATTCTTACAGAATTTATGTGTTGTTTCCATGTCAGTTTGTCATCAATGATAACACCCAAAAACTTCACCTCATTCACTCTACAAATCTCAACATCCTCAATTTTGAGTGGAACATCAACAGTTTTCTTTTTATTACCGAATATCATGTAATTAGTTTTTTCTAGATTTAATGATAATTTATTTATTTTAAACCAAGTTTGTATCTTGACAAATTCTGTCTTTATCAATTCCAACATTTGTTCTATATCTTCACCTAAACAGAAAAAAGTGGTATCATCAGCAAAAAGTACACATTTAAGGAGTCCTGACACATTTACCAAGTCATTCACATATAAAATAAAAAGCTTTGGTCCAAGTACAGAGCCTTGGGGAACTCCACATGTGATATTACAGAGGTCAGATCTTACATCATTTATTTGTACAAATTGTTTCCTATCTTTTAAGTAGCTAGATACCCACTGTAATGCTGGTCCTCTAATACCATATTTGTTCAGCTTTTCTAGGAGAATGGTGTGATCAATAGTATCGAATGCTTTTTTTAAATCAACAAAAATACTGATACAATATTGTTTTTGATCGACAGCAGTAGTTATTTGTTCCATTAATTCCATGAGAGCCATTGATGTAGAGTTTTTTGCTCTAAACCCATACTGACTGTTGCTTAGAATATTTTGTTTATCTATAAATTGATCTAGTCTGTTTACAAATAGTTTTTCAAGAATTTTTGAAAACTGTGGTAACAAGGATATAGGTCTATAATTGTTGAACACACATTTATCACCATTTTTAAAAAGAGGAACGACCTTAGCTACTTTCATATTATCTGGAAATATTCCTGTTGAAAATGATAAATTACATATGTATGTGAACGGCTCAATAACATGGCTCATTATGTCCTTTACAAACATCATATCCATGTCTACCCAGTCTTTTGATCTCTTGTCTGTAAGATTTTTTACTACATTCATTATTTCCTCTTTGTTAGTTCCATTTAGAAAAATACTATTTGCACAACTTGTAATTGAGTCGATCACATTTTTATTTACTTTTGGTATTTTAGCTGCAAGGCTTGATCCAACATTCACAAAATATTGATTAAATCCATTTACAATTTCATTTTCATCATGAATTTCATCGTTGTCTTTTACAAAATATTTTGAAATACCGGTTTTTGCTTTATGATTCTTCAGCACACTATTCATTACTCGCCATGTTGCTTTCATATCACCATTACTTTTATCTAATAATTTACTATAATATTCTTTCTTATGTTTCCTAATAATCCCTACTAATTTATTTTTATACTTTTTATATTTTTCTTCTGCGCTCTGACTTCGCAATTTCAAGAAACATGAATACAAATAATTCTTTTTTTTACAAGCATTTCTCAACCCTTTTGTCATCCATGGTTGATCATTCGTATTTCTCTTTGTGTAATTTGTTTGCACACAATTCTTTTCATACAGAGCTTCCAAGATATTCATAAACTCATCATATGCTCTGTTTGCATCATCAACATACACATCATTCCAGTCTTGTTTATCTAGATCCTCTTTCAATTTTTCCAAAACTTTTTTTGACGTGTTTATGATCTTTTTCTTCATTGTGACTGCTTTTGTGATGTTTTGATCATTTTTATAGATTGTGAAAATTGGTAAATGATCACTTAAGTCGGTCGTTAAGATAATAACTGAGTCTTGTTAATAACTGAGTTTTAATTTTATGTGAGTTGATTGGCACTTTATCATTTTTTTTGTTGGCTCAAAATAGCGTTTTTGCTAACGCTTGATAGCAATGATTAAAACTTCACAATACATAACATTTGCTAGCCAAATGTTTTACATCAGTCATCTTAATAACTGCTTACTAGCTATGCTTGAGTTGGCAATATGTTGTGGACTGTTGAGCATGATAATTTATGTGACTAAAATAAACAATTTTTACACAAACTTATGTTGTGTGAAATTCTGCAAGAGCACGGTTAAAATATTTTGTCAGTACAGAATCAGCTCCCACACACCCACTACTGTACACAGCTGCTTTGACTGCTGCCATCAGGGAGGAGACTGAGAAGTCTCCAGGCTCGAACCAGCAGACTGAGAGACAGCTCTGTTCATCAGGCAGTCAGGATGCTAAACACTCTGCCTGCTCTGCCTCCCCTCCCATTTGAACTGCCTTAACACAAAAAACTTTCTCACACATTACCACACAACACAAAGTTTTTAACACTGGACTCTGTGTCATCAAACGGGTTATTCACTAAACTCTTGGTCATGTGCTCATTCAGTTTGCACTACTTCTCATATTTGCACTAATGTTTGTATTACATCACTGCCTATAGTCATACTACTGTTTACATTCATTGTTTACTGTTGTCTCCCAAGATGGCCGCGCTCAGACCGGCTGCAGCTTCATAGGCTCCTGGTTCATCCCTAGTTTTTAGTAATTTTAATAGTGTTTTTGTACCCGACTCTGCGCTTTTTTGCGGGTGAATTATAGCCGAACTGAACTGTTAAGAATCGGAACGGATTTACCACAGGGCACAGCTGATATCAGCAACGAACTCAAATCAGAGCTCGGCAGAATGGAGCTTTTAAGGACATCTTTCTGGAAGCAGATGCGCTCCGGTTCACACTCCAGGGGAAAGAAAAGGAAGCGGTGCTCCCGAGGTCAGAAGCGGGGCTGCCGAGCAGGAATTATGGCGAGACTGCGGGCAGACGCTAAAACCGGGAGACCCCCGATGCCGGCTCTTTTTCGGTCTAACGTACGCTCGCTGGACAACAAAATGGATCTGCTCCGTCTGAGGGTAACAGCGTCGGAGGAAATGAGGAGGTGCTCTGTGCTCTGCCTCACGGAAACGTGGATCTCTAAGCATACACCGGACTCTGTTTATGAGCTGGATGACAGACTCTTTTTCAGAACGGACCGGTGCACAGAGACTACGGAAAAAACACAAGGCGGCGGTGTTTGTATTTACGTGCACAAAGATTGGTGCTCAAACTGTGCTGTGATCAAAAGGCTTTGCTCAGCTGCTGTGGAGTTGATCACAGTAAGGTGCCGTCCTCATTATCTACCCCGTGACTACTCAGTGATCTTAATCACTGTTATTTACATAGCCCCTGATGCTAATGCTAATGTCGCCCAGGGAGAAATTCATGACTTACTCACCGCTGCAATGTAAATATCCAAAGGGGCTCTTCATTGTTTCAGGTGACTTCAATCATGTGGATTTAAAGGTCTCCCTCCCAATGGCCCTCATGCACGAAAATGTTCTTATTCTTATCCTATATTTCTCCTACTTTTGTTCGTACGAAGCGTTCGTACGAACATGCCACGTCAGAACCAACAAAGTCTTCTATCCACAGGAAAAGCGTGTAAACGGGCTGCTTAAAGGTGATGAATTCCACCTGTTCTACTCACCTGCGCGTGCTCGCGTGAAGGTAATTTACATAATTTCCACCCCTCAAAACACCATATAAGGCCACGCTTCCTGCCTTCTGACAGCAGGAAGTGTCCATTCATTCAAACTCAAGAAGTAAAAGGAGAACTTCACGCGTTCGGAGATCTGCTCTCAGTGGCGCTGTGGCTACCCCCCCACCCCCCCGCAGGTGTCGGATGGTCAAATATCTCTAATTTTAGTGTACTGTGTTACATTTAGTTTCACTTATTCAGAAGAGCGCACCGCTGCCCCACCCCCCGCAAGTGTCGGATGTGTTTTTGAACAGAAGCATTTTAAAATGTCTCGAAACTACAGTTAACTTCATATTAATATTGTAGTGCATGCTGTGTCTCCCGTGGGTCGTACAGTATCAGAAATCAAGAATAAATGGTTTGATCTGAAAATGGCTTCAAACAAACGTCTCGCCGCAGCACGGACAGGAGGTGGTCAGTCTGCGAGATCATGGATGAGCAGACTGACTGCAAGACGCGCGATGATCCACACTCAGAACACAGATGACAGTGCGCCCGCAGTCAACAGGCAGCTTAAATAAAAAATGACATGAAACGACTGAATAAGCTGGTTTCGCTTTTTCTCTGCGGTGCTGTGTGTGTGTGTGTGTGTGTGTCGACAGTGGCGCGCATGGTTGCGCGAGGCGCGTTGCGTGGCACAGGTGGTCGACATGAGTGGCGCGGGGGGTCACGCGCGGGTGGCGCAGGGTGGTGGACGTGTGGGGGGGGTGTTGAATCCGCTTTAATTAAACCAATGTGGTTGCATTTAATTGTTTTTAAACTCAAAATATTTTCTAAATAACGAAATATAAGTTATTAGTGGAGAAAAGACCGTCTGGATAACAGCAGACTGACGCTCCTAAAATATACGACAGGTCTGGACCACACGTACATTTTGTTCGTATCTGAGAAAAATCCTAGGATACGAAAACATTGTTGGATGCCACAAATGATCCTAAATCACTCGTACGCACAGGATAAGCACATATCTGTGCGTACGAACGGTTTGTGCATGAGGCCCATTCTTCAATCAGCACGTTTCCACAGCATTAAGAGGAAATAAAACGCTTGACCAAGTCTACACAAATGTGAAGGGGGCATACACGGTGAAGCCACGCCCATTGCTCGGGGCTTCTGACCACTCCTCTTTGCTCTTGGTACCAGCACAGCTTCCTCCACTCAGACGCTCTAAGCCGGAACAAAGAGAAATAAAAGTTTGGCTCCAACATAGCTCCCCCATGCTGAGAGACTGCTTTGAAAATACAAACTGGTCTGTTTTCAAAGAGGCAGCAGCTGATGGAAACTCAGTGAACCTAGACTTATATGCTACTTCAGTGCTGGGTTATATCAGCACATGCTGTGAAAACGTATCCATAAAAAAATGTTAAATTTTACCCCAACACAAAACCCTGGTTAAATAAAGAGGTCCGCACCCTGCTGGCAGCCAGGAACACTGCCTTCAAGTCTGGAAACACAGAGGAACTGAGAAAGAGCAGGAAAGAACTGGTTGCTGGCATTAAGAAGGCCAAGGCCACATATGCACAGAGAATCGAGGGTCAGTTCACCTCACAAGACCCACGGAGCATGTGGAAGGGCATCAAATGCATAACAGATTACAAAGGCAAGAGCAAACAATGCCCCAAGGACCCATCTCTGCCTGATGCCCTCAATAAGTTTTATGCACGTTTTGAAGACCCAAACAGACCAGCTAGCACCAGACTCACCTCATCACCAGATGAAGAGCATCTCAGAGTGACCGCAGCAGAAGTGAGAGGCAGTCTCAGAAGGATCAACCCTCATAAAGCAACCGGACCAGACAACATCCCAGGGAAAGTTCTGAAGGAATGTGCGGACCAGCTCTGTGAGGTGCTGGCTGACATCTTCACCACCTCACTTGCACTGGAGTCAGTTCCCACCTGCCTGAAGACCGCCACCATCATCCCAGTCCCAAAGAGCTCCACAGTGACTGGTCTGAATGACTATAGACCGGTGGCCCTCACCCCGATAGTCGCTAAATGTTTTGAGAAACTGGTCATGTCTCACATCAAGACAACCGTCAACATCAACGAGGACCCTCATCAGTATGCATACCGCGAGAACCGATCAACAGAGGACGCCATCTCCTCTGTGGTCCACACTGCTCTCACCCACCTGGATCAGAAGGACTCATACGTGCGTATGCTCTTTGTGGACTTCACATCTGCCTTCAACACCATGATCCCCCAAACTCTGATAGACAAACTATCCACACTTGGACTAAGCCCCTCCGTTTGTAACTGGGTCTTAGACTTCTTAACAAACAGACCACAGTCCGTGAAGATCCACAACTTCTCCTCCTCCACCATTACCCTCAGCACTGGCTCTCCTCAAGGATGTGTGCTGAGCCCTCTTCTGTTCACTCTGCTCACATATGATTGTACAGCCACACATCCAGGCTGTCATATTGTTAAGTTTGCAGATGATACAGCGGTGGTGGGATGCATCACAAACAATGATGAGTCCAGCTACAGACAGGAGGTGGAACACCTGGAGAGCTGGTGCAAAGAGAATAACCTTCACATGAATGTGAAGAAGACAAAGGAGATGATTGTGGACTTCAGAAGGAACAAACACACCCACACCCCACTGAACATAAGTGGATCTGCAGTGGAAGTGGTCTCCAGCTACAAATACTTGGGTGTACACATGAATGATAACCTCAGCTGGAGCAACAACACCACCAGCCTGATCAAGAAAGGTCATCAGAGACTCTACTTCCTCAGACGGCTGAGACGAGCTGGTCTGAGCAGCCCAGTCCTCACCTCCTTCTACAGGTGTGCAGTGGAGAGCATCCTGTGCTCCAGCATCAACGTGTGGCATGGAGGCTGCACAGTTGCAGAGAGGAAAGCTCTACAGAGAGTGGTGAAGGCTGCACAGAAGTCTGTTGGAGTCAGTCTCCCCACCATCACAGACATTTACACCTCCAGATGCAGGAAAAGAGCCACCTGCATCATGAAAGACCTCACTCACCCAGCACACTCACTCTTTGCCCCACTCCCCTCAGGACGGAGGTTGAGGAGCATCAAATGTAGAACCACTAGACTGAGGAACAGCTTCTACCCTGAGGCTGTTAGACTCATGAATAAATAATCAACACGAATAAACACTGCAAAATATCACATCATGCTGATGCTGATCTGTTTTCTTGTTGCTGCTGATCTGTTTCATGTTGCTGTGTTCATTTGTGACCATCTGCTCATACAGACTCGTGTTCGTGCTGCTGTTTATAATGATGTTTTTCTATTACATTAGGGCAGTGTATTACTAGTTGATGTTTTTCTTAGTTAATCCTAGATGTTATTACTGTTTTTCTCTTGCATTTGTTGTTGGATGTAACTGGGACCCTGTGTACATAATCTAGTTTTCATCACATGTACCACATGCGGTGCAAATGACCATTAAGACTCTCTGACTCTGACTTATATTTATTAATACTGTTTACATTTATTACTACTGTTTACATTTATTACTACTGTTTACATTTATTACTACTGTTTACATTTACACTACTTTTATATCTACACTACTGCTGATACATATACAGTATTCTCTGACCAGCCTTATTTAAGGATGCCCAATGTGCCTTACTGCATATGCCACTTTGCCTCTATACCAACATCAACTACCTCATACATATACTGTGTACATTAACTCATATGCTGCTTTGCCACTCTTTGCAAATGTCAATGCTAGAACCTTCAGTTTATTTTATAGATATACTTTTTATACTTTTTATACTACTATGCAAAAACTCAGGACAGTATTACACTTTTATTATTTCATTTTATGCTTATGTTCATTAAATGTTTAGTGTTTTAGTGTTGGTGTAAATTTTCATACTTTTATACTACTATGCAAAAACTCAGGACAGTGTTACACTTTTACTATTTTATGCTTATGTTTATTAAATGTTTCAGTGTTTTAGTGTTTAAATGGTTACTGTTGCACTGAGGGACTGAGAGAAATGCAATTTCAATCCTGTGTATGTCCTGTACATATTGCAGTTCTGACAATAAAGTTGACTTTGACTTTGACTTGACATGCCAGTCCACATTACCAGGCTCAGCTGTGGGCAGTGCATCAGGTAAGAAAAAGACTCCCCATGTAGCATACAATTAATTTTTAGTTATAGTAATTACACTCCAGAGTCTGTAATGAAAGTATGCAAGGAATGTATGTGCATATGTATGTTTTTCATCTTTGGTCCATCTTTGTCCTCTTCAGAGCTAAGTGTAGCACCCCATCCTCTGTGCCCACTACAATCACTTCTGATCTACCTGGTAAGTTAACTGCATAACATCCTTTTTATAATTCCTAAACTAACTCGTAAATTTTTTATTTACAACGCAAGCAGAAAATACTGTAAAGGACTTTTTAGAGGAACAAATATTGTTTAAACATGTCTGAAGAAAATTTCAGTTTTACTGGCTGATTTGTTTTATTACTACAAGCAAAAAAAGCAAAGTATGAAAGTATTTTTATACTTTTTCATAAAAAAGTGAACAACATAATTATAAGTATGATGTGACATCTAACACAACTACATTTTTTGTTATTTTCATCTTAGGTCCATCTCAATCCTCTGCAGGGCTGAGTCTAGCATCCTCTATGACCACAGTCGCATCTGTGTCTGCAACTACTGCTGAACTACCTGGTAAGCAAAACCTCTATCATATAATTGTTTAACCATCTTGAGATATAATTCCGATATTATTTCTAAAATCAGACACTTAGACAACCAAATTATTTACAATTTCAAAAAAATAAATTTCAGTTTGTGTACTGGCAGATTCCTTTTTATTATAAGCAAAACCACACTGGTATAAGAATAGTTGAACTTTTTATTTAAAAAAGTAAGCAACATAATTGTAAATGTGATATGACATCTAACATAACAATTTTTTGTTTGTTTTCATCTTAGGTCCATCTCCGTCCTCTGCAGAGCTAAGTCTAGCATCCCCATCTTCTGTGCCCACTGTCTCGTCTGTGTCTGTAACTACTGCTGCACTACCTGGTAAGTTAACAGCAAAACATCTTGTATAATTCCTCTGTGCTCCAGATCATTTTCAGATTAAGTTATGTACATCGCAAATATTTTCTGCCCTTTTATGTTATTATTAATCATCATCTTTCTTTGGTCTCTTTCTCAGAAGCTTCCACATCAAAGTCTGAGCCACACCAAGGATCATCAGCTCTGCCAATGGACCCAGCTGAGTGGCCATCTTTCCTCTTGAAGGGAACATGAGGGAGACCCTATATTGTGTCTTTAAACACATATAGTGCTACCCAGATGTAAAGGATTTTAACAGAGGTCAGTATTAAGCTGACCTCTTTATCCTTAATTAATTTACTTATTCAGATTGAATAGTAATTTCATGGATTCTTTTCTTTTTCAGTTTACCCAATATTTCTGTGATATAGACACTATCATTTATTTAAAATAAATCAACTAAATTAACACCATTACACTTGATTGACATGATTTCACTTTCTTGTAATTTAAAACGTCAGCACAGTTAAATTACAACACAACAGACCTAAATACAGGATGTTAAACATATTTAGTCTGAGGGCTCTTTAACTTAAATAGTTTCCAGCTTAGAAATGGAGATAAGGAAAGATTTAAGAGGAATTGGGAGGTTAAGAGAGGAAGTTTATCTTGCATTTATGAAACCAGATGACACTCTTCCATACGCGTCCAGCTAAGATATCATCACACCTCCAGTAAGCAAACAGCTGCTCCTTTACCTTAAGACGTCCGCCTTGGTTCTGGTAAAGAGCTGTGATCAGCCTTGGACTGACGAGTCGTCGGTCCCGCAAGTCCAAGCTGGACTCCACACGTGTTTACCTTGTCGGTGTCGGTGATACTTGCTTTCGTCGGCAGAAGCCGTGGCAGTCGTGGTTTTTTGGCTCAAGATAAACTTATTCCAGGAAGGAATAACAAAGTTTTGAGCTTACGCTCATTCGAAGTGGACTCATAACAGCAGTTATCAGTCCT